>VRMD01003390.1:0-11049 GCA_009872375.1 Sminthurides bifidus | reverse complement strand
GCAATTTTTATTAATTTCTTGTTAATGAACATTATAATGGCTCACTGGAGTACAAAGAACAGGAGATACCACCATGCAATAATGTTAATTCCATCGGGCAACATAGAATGGTTGGATTGAATGGAATGAATAAATGCATAATGGCTTTTCTGTGACCTTCAAATATGTATTGATTCAAGGCAATTGATAAGGCTGCTTTTTCAAACTGATCATCATGAACAAGATTGTCCTTTAGGTCAAAGCCATCCCGGATCTTCATCTTATTTCATCGGACCATCCTTATCCTTGTATAACAAGATCCGGCAAAGTTGCACTCAAACTTCACATTGTTAACCGTTTCTCATATAAATCAAGTAGCTGGTTCGTGATGAGTGGACATGCAATGACCTACGCACTGTAATTGTGAGGATCCGGTCAGGAATTATCTCTACTTGACCGTAATCACCTGCGTGGCCTTAATGACACGGTTAATTTTATTCTACTACACAATGACCGGGGATGATAGCCGATCAAAAAATGAGTAGGAGCCAATAGTCCTCATTTACTCAGTCGATATGAACGTTCAAGTGTTTTTAACCCTGTTTATCGGTTGTATTGCGTAATAAGGACTCGCTCCTGGAATTACGTTCCAATCAAAGAACTCCTCATGTCAATCTCAACGCTCGTTCGAGTTTAATGAGCGCGCAGTATGCGTTATGAAGTGGTGCTAATTCTGTGACAGGCAAAAAATATCTTTTTGTCCTATTGCATAACTTGTTCTAGGCGGAAAACACGGTCCTGTCAAGTGTTGATCACAATAGAAGCACTTCACGGTCAGAGGATTATATAAGCTATTGCTCGTCTTTTCTCTTCAGTTGATTCCAGAAGTCGGTCAGAGCCACTACAGCAGCAGTATCAAAAAAGAGACTCACCAAACTTACAGAAATGGCTTTGGAAAAATCCCTCATTTTGGCAGTTCTCTGCATTTGCGGAGCGTCTGCTCAAGTTTCTTTCCCTGGTCGATGCCCGGAGCAAGAAGTCGTGAGCGAATTCAATATCGAAGCCGTGAGTTTCATTTCGTTTTTTTCCTGCACTTTTTGTAACGTAACTTCGTTTACAAGCTTTGGCTGTTACTAATCCAGCCGTTTTGAATTTAGTACCTTGGCAAGTGGTACGAAATCGAATCCTACTTTCAAGTATTTGCTGCCAACGCCATCTGCTCATCTGCCAACTACTCTGACAATGGCAACGGCACCATAAAGGTTTACAACACCCAATTTGTCAACGGGTAAGTCCAGCTCAGTTGCGTACCTAGCATGAAGGCTACTGAAAATAGGATGAGTTAGGAAGCAACGACAATTAACTTTGTAATGTCTGACAGAACCTTGGAATTTTCCTCCATTACTGGATCGGCTCGTCAAGTTGATGGAGTTTCTGGAAAATTGGCTGTTACCTTCCCCGTCTCTGCTGGCGAAGCCCCATACTGGGTCTTGGATACGGATTATGAAAACTACGCTATTGTCTGGGCTTGCCGAGACTACATCACCATCAACTTCCGTAAGATCCTGGTTAAATTTATAAACGAATCTAAGCAAATGGTACGATAATGGTCTAATCGTGTCTCTAATTTCTCTAATGTGGAATTTTTTTTCAACCATAGAAACTGTTTGGTTCCTCGCCCGTGAGCGCGACCCCAGCCAAGAGGTCCGTGATTACGTGTTCAACTTCTTGACCAACCGTGGCATCAATACGGAGAACTTGAACGTTCGACGCCAGACGGATTGTCCGGAGGAGCCTGAACCTGCAGCATAAATCTTTGTACATAACTGCTAAACTTTTCACGTACGGCTTACAAACGTTATTTATGCTCTGTTTGATATTACTCAATTAAAGCTATAAGGTGTTTATTTGCGAAAAATCGTGATTTTCTTCTTTCAACAATTTCGACAATTAGCTAGTATCATATTACTTCACTGAGGTTGGGAATGAGTTGAGGAACGAGCGAGTCAACACCTTTGAGCGACGATTGCATATTAAAAATTATCAACGACGAGGCTCGAGACATTGTCTGCTGCCCTGGCCGGAATCGCATCTTCAAACCGCACTAAGAAGCCAATGCAAGAGTAATTAAGTATTGCGGCTAAATAATGTACACCGCACACGATTCAGCAACTGGTCAATGGGTTGCCAGCTCATTACATAATGAACAAACAATGATGAAGTAGCAATGAAGTGAAGAAACCCTCTCTCTCTCTCTTGCTCAAAATTGTCTTTACGCTTCCTTTTACCTGTATAACAAACTTGGTATTTAGTGCTTACACACTCGGCTGACGTGAGGGACGGGCCAGCTCGTCTAAAACTTAATGTGATGACCTTTAAGAATTAGCGTGGTTGAAGTTACTTGTGTACACTACGGATTGCGTACTCGTGACAAACTTGAATAAATTATACGCTTCCCTCCTACCCCTTCCCAATTCCACGTCAGGCCTGAAACACGTAATTACTATTCTCGCACTTTCCTCAAACAATTCAATTTCCTTGCAAATGAAACCAATCCGGCAGTATTACACACTTGAATCCAAATGTCCAAACCTCTCTATCACGCATCCTCTTTCGCAATCTCCTAGCATCTTTGATCCCAATTCACTTCGAGTCCACCCATAAAAACTGCCTTGCCAAAACTTCTTCCTGAATTTTCTGTCCCGAGGGTCTGTACGCGACCAGCGGTCTAAATTACTCAGGCCTAACTCATGAATTAAATCAACATTGCCTGAGATTTCTTCTCCTTTTCCCGCTCCTGACCCAGCCTACAGATTTTTGTGACTGAGCCAACGTTGCGAACTTTTTAATGACTTTGGAATGCCATGTTTGGTGAGACAGCAATGCAATTGCATTTAAATAAATGCGACAAATTTTCCTACAGTACTTTTGGTGCAACACGTGGCCAATCCTTTTTGACCTTGAATTGATAAGAGGATGACACTGTGCAGCGTTTAAATTCTGCTTCCTTTGTACTCGGCGTAGGTGGTTGGTGACATAAAAGGCTTGGCAAAAGTATTTACAGGAAAATGAAAACTCGTCTTACTTTTCTCATCTTCGCAAGATGAAGGTGAATTCGCACTTGGAAGCTAGGTGCTAATAAGTTTTCGCATGGTGATAAAGCTTTTTTACAGCAAGCAAGTGGTTTTAATGCCTGAAACTGCTATTTTCAGCATTATTTTAGCAACCTTCATCATTAGTTGTGAGCATTCCTACTCCGGCAGTTGTTTTTTTTTTCATCAAAGTGCCGCGCACTTTAGAACTTAAGTTCACACAAACAATTCGGAGTAAGCGAAATTAATCCGCAGATGATAATTTCTCAGTTGAACTAACAAAATGTTACATTCGAAAACGTAAGACAGAAGGACGTGGTTCACTTTGACAAGCTCTAGAATGTGCATTTGGTATCTTTCCGTTCTGTTCCTCATTGATTAAATTCGTATTTGCATAACAAGCTTCCTTCCTTCATATCTTGTCAGTGAAGAAGATAATAGGCTAGGAATGGTGATAGAATGAAGGCGGTATTGATTTGAATTCTATTATATAAGTCAAAATCCTGAGTAGCTTTCATCTCCTGCATCTTTGCTACAGTTTACTAACAAGCTATTCAGCTGCAAAAATTCTTGTTTCAATTGTGAATTCAATTTCGTTACATACATCATCTATCACTTGAGGGAAAAGTGCTACAGGTCTCTGTTCATTAGAAACCTGAAGGATGGTATCTTTACGACTTAATCTCTGCGTGATATTGTTACTCTTAGTAACAACAGGAGTGCCAGTTCAATCACAGGTCCAAATTCCTAACTCGTGTCCGGAAGTCAATGTGGTGAAGCCATTTAACGTGGAACGGGTTAGTTTCCATCAATTTGCAAATGATTGCCCAACCTCATTTCAAATCCTATTTCACTTTGATAATCATTTCATATGTAGCAGCTGTCATTGCTTTTACTGCATAAATTGTCTAAACACGTGAAAATACTGTGAATGTTGTTGAAAAGCTTCAAATTTTCCACCATATTATTGACACAGTACCTCGGCCTCTGGTTCGAGATCGAGAAGTACCCAACGTTCTTCGAAGCCGGTGGGCGATGCGTTTACGCTGTTTACTCTGACAACCATAATGGAACGATTCAAGTACGAAACACAAGGAGATTGCCAGGGTGAGTGGAAAAGGTGTACTGAAACGTTTTCACATGACTTATAACATGGCTAAACTCCAGTATGGCGCTGAAAAATGATGGAAAACGTTTGTTGAAATTAAAATGAAAAGGCCAAGTTCATGAATTGCTTCAACATTGGCGCCATATTAATTGAATACAGAAAAGTGATGAATGTGCAAGCGATTCCAAGGTTTATGCCTCTTTTAAGAGAATGAATCCGTGCTACGATCTCAATATGGCTTGCCATATAAGTGAAGATGCAAAAACCGTCTGTTACATTTAGATCCTTATAGCGATTGCTTTCCTTCAACGTCACGGCTAGGGTACTTTACTTGAACACTTTCATTGGTTACCTTCACAGGTCTGGGAACTTCAGCGAGATAATTGGAGTTGCTCGACTTGTGAACCCTGCGGCCGAAGAGGCGAAATTGGCAGTGATTTTCCCAAGCGTCCCTGGTAAATTACGACAGTTTGATACCTATAATTCAAGTTGATTGCCTAACGATAACAAGATTACAGGATGGCTAGCAGAGCTCAAGTTTTACGAGCTAACAATGTCATTGTTCCTGGTGGGACAGATGCACAGCAGGGTTGTTTTGCCAGTGTTACACGGTTTGCAGTTTTGCAGTACCATATGACACTTGCACACGACGCTTTTGGTCCGTCCGGGCTTATTGCGCGAAAAATTTGCTATGTACAATGTTTTATCGCTTTTTAAATGACAGATAAGGCTTCGGACGGCTATGTTCTTGTTGTTCTTTGGACCTCCACGTTGGTGGCAGAAATTGAAATACTTGTAATAATGCTTTTTATGCCTACGAATAATTGAGCAACGGACGCGCGGATTCTGTACCTCTCAGATCAGAGACCGGTTGGAATGCGGTCCACTTGAAAAGATGCAGTTTAGATGTTTTGTGATTTGTAATGGGGATAAGTTGCATCGATTACGCGAGTGCTTGCAGGGAGGAGTTGTTGCAATTTGTCTCAAATGGAGATGAGTAATGTAGATGTAATATGAGGGAAAGAGTGTGTAAATGCGAGCTGAGGCCATTTATCACGATTAGAGGCGCATCGTAAACTTCCATCGTTCCTTCTTTCATTGATGGCCGATGGACTGACGGGGAATTTGGTAGTAGATGTCCCCATTGACCCATTTTATAGCACTTTTTAAATACGTTCTGAATTGGAGTCGGGCTGAGCGGTTTCGTAAAAAAAATTCACACAAAACTGATTACATGATACTGGCGAATTTATTGCTCCTGATACTCCTACAGCGAATCTCAATGTTTGAATGATTGCACACAGGATCGAGGGAAGCACCATATTGGGTCCTGGCCACTGATTACCAGTCTTATGCCATCGTATACGGCTGCTCTCAGATTGGAGCTGACACTTCCATGCGTAAGTAGTGAACCTGTTCGTATAAGCAAGCAATTATCCCGTAGCGCAATTGCAACTTTCTGCAAATTGTCGTAGGTGCCATGCCATAACCCCAGTTCAGTTTTCCCTCACACTTCTCTTCACCATAATCCCATAAGACGTTTACCTTGCTCCTGGCGCTGCACTCCTTTGAAATTAAATATTGAATCTAATCTACATAAATACAAGCAACGCTGACATGGCCTGTTCATTCCTTCGGCCAGTACACGTACCAGGCCTTAAGCCTTTGCTGGCCCATTGCTTTCAGAATTACCGTTATGTCAGTGAGCTCTGTTCACATTTCATTTGTCGCAAGTAAGGATTGATGCTTTTGTTGCAGAATTTCTCTGGTATTTATCACGAACAAGGAATCCGGATGCAAACGAGCGTGCTCACGTCAAGTCTATCATGGAGAATCTGCCTGTTGACACGCAGTTCCTCACAGTTACTGACCAGTCCAATTGTCCAAATGATTACACAATCGCTTAAATCAACCCCTGTCTTCATCTTCTGTCAGAGGGAAACGTTTGAAACACCAACCTAGACGCCGTACAGACGGCACTAAATTTACAGTGTTATTCCTTTTTTCCCTTCCACGACTGTGTTAAAGCATAGCCGAGAGCGAGTAAGAGATTTTGTACGCTACGTAAAAAACTCTCACTATCATGCGTCTTCTAACTCATGGCGAGAAGAGGGGATTTAATAACTCTTAAACTGCATGTAAGCCAAGATTTTTTGTAATTCATGACTTCCTTTGAATTTAATCGCTCGTAAGTCACGATACCCACGTACATATTACTTGAATAGCATGAGAGAATGCATCTGGCTCTTAGCACCGAGCAACAAAGACCAGACCGTAGCTTCTGCATTTATCAATAAACATTGCCCAATCCTGAATTTCGTTTGCAATATTTTCCGCTTTTGCTTCATATCATTTTGGGGATTGAAAAATATTAACACATTGAGGTGCAAGAGGATGTGTTTGCGAGAAAGGTGTGACTTCCAAATTGCTCCTGTGGCAAATAGTCTGACGGATTTCTGTCATGCAACACATGTCCTCCTGAATTGAGATTCCTCAAACGTTGCTGGCAACAGAAGCTGAATGAAGGAAATGCGCTTGCGGAATACATGACCCCACCATCCTCTTGCCTATGCCCGTGTGGCAAATGGACAACGGCACCAGTTAAACCAATGGTGACGGAATTGGCAAAAGGACTTGCCGCTAATGCACTGAGTTAATTGGGCACATGTTTCACAACAGAATGCAGATTTAACCTCGAAAAACGGTCGTGTGTTCAGGATCAAAGTGAGAAGATGCCTGCGGAATTGCAGTTTTGAAGCTCATTTATGCAATCCTTTTCTCAGTTATCAGAATCGTGGCGAGCTGAGCGTTATGATAACGGTAATTGTAACAAGGAACGACTGCATGTAAAAAATTAAGAGCACACGTCAGTCAGCTAGCCGTTTGCACTGCTGCAGGAACGGTAATGAGGTAATGAGAGATGCATTAAAATTGCGCAAGAAACCAGCTTATCAAGAAGATAGCACAAAGATTCTTTGAATGATTCACAAGAGCAAAAAAGAGGAGATTTAAGGCTAGCACGCGGCGAAGCACGCGCCTGTTGAGTTACCGCACCAGCTGTCATGTGAGCTGTCAAGCGAGGGATTCTGTGTTAGTTTTTGGGTTTCCTCCACTCAAGCTTGAAAATTGCAGTGTCACACATAATTGATAAATTAAGGGCTGATCTAATAAGGAGATTTGATTGTCGAGCAGATTTCTTGGCAATAAACTCATTCCTTTGTAGTGAGTTGTTACAATGCAGTGTTGACAAAGATGCGTGCATTGAGCACTACCCGATCGCACGTTATTCTCGTACTATCCCATCTCATTGATGGGGAAACAAAGGTAGTTGAATCTGATTAGTAATTGCGCAGTCTGAAAGGAAAAGGACTTGTGTGTTAAAGGAGGCAGGAGAGTGAGACGAAATTACCTGTAAAAAGACTGATTAACATTTACGTATGCAGATTCTGGGTTCAAGCTCAGTGAATGGGCAGAGGTCCAACAAGTGTCAAAGGGTAAAAAGCAGCATGAAGGGGGTAATAAATAAATAGGCGAAATGCAATTGCAATTCACTCTGTTGGTCTGTAGTAACTTATTAGCCACAGAAGCCCGTTCAAGTCATCGAAGAGAAAAAGGAAGCTGTGTGCTTGGGTGAATACGTAACCGTTTCTGTTTGCGAATCGAGAGAGATGAGCTGCAAAATGGCGAGCCAAGTTTGTGGATGGTTCATGTTACTTCTTGTCTGCTGCAATTGTTATGAATGTTCTGTTTTCTGCGAGTTTCGTAACGCGTGCACACCACACGTAATGGTTGCGAGTCCGAACCTGATTACCTGAACGAGCCATATGCTGCTTAAAAGACACGGCAAATTCCTGTTTTGACTCATGAGCTCTGACAGATGGAGAGATATAGAAGCGTGCTGACCAGAATGACTTGAATGCTGCATATTGAGAAATGGAATGAATGCAGAATGTAACGATGAGGCATACATGGACGGAGAGTGTGCGGATTTGATAAAACTTGCGACGGATAGATAGGTAACAAAACGTTTCTGCAAACTTGTTGAACAACAGTTAGCTAATTGCAAGTATGTGATGCGCTGTGCCGTACTTTGCACCTCTTTAATAAGTTGGCAGTTTGGATTTGGATTGGATTGCAAGCCTGTTGCTCTACCGGTGATGGAATGGCGAAGCGATGATGTGGCTCATGTTTCTGATAAATAAGTGTTCAAAAGAGAAAGTTAAGGTGTTTACCAGTAGCTGTTAGGAAGTGGTATTTGGAATGGTCGCAAAAAAGCTGTCACTTGAACGTATCAAGTACCCGAGCAGCTTCTTCGCAAGTCCTTAATAAGTCCTCTCAAGAGTCTCTTTCGCCTTTGGGATTAGAATGAGGAAGATAACCGAAAGAAGATGATGGTTGGCTGGCTGGTGAAATGATTTCCTTGCTACCGATCTATACGGATTTGAAAGCAGTGCATTATTGGACTGTAGTACACCAGCATGGGGTAGTCCTACGGCGGAGAACCGATGCTGTGAAAATTATACGGGAACGTGGAGTGCCAAACGTTTCGCAGATTATAAGCTTGCGAAATTTTCCCCTTTGAGTCGCGGTCACTTACAGAAAGGGAAACTTATGGAGTCTAGTCAGAAGCTTTTGCGTGGGTGGTTGAGCACTGCTAACGGCTTGCTATTGCGGTTTGCTTGTGGTAAAACCAAATAAGATGAAAATCAATTACAAAGTTGGTGCAGCAATTTCAGCAACGACCAGTGAGTAAGATGTATGTACTTAATTGGACTGACGCCTTACTTGTGCGGGAAGGTTTCAAGGATGGGCGTGCTTAATGGATGCGCTAATTGGATGGAGAATGCGGTGTGGGGGTGGGCGTGTGGACACAGATTTGCAAATGGAGTCAAGTACATGTAGCGGTTCTGCGGTTAGTTGTAGCGAGACAAAAGGAAAAGGCCGTAAACTTTTCTCAAGTTTATTATCAGCATCATGAAGAGCATCATCATCAACATTTCAACATTTATAATTATTTATAATTATATTTAGTTGGTCTCCATGCATACGAAACTGCAAAAGCCTCAATAAAACACTTGGATGGAGGACACATAAATCCAGAATAAACAGTTGGTCTGTAAGGAGCTACATGTAAAAAAATATCCGCGGTTCTCTCTTTCTCTCTCTTTTTCTCTCTCTCGTTTTCTCTCACAATAGGAATCCCGTAGTACAGTTCGGTGCAAGGAGTCGTTCGTGGAGGAGGGAGTAAAAAAATAAAAACTAGCCAAAAAGTTACAAAAATACAAGGCTTTCTCTATTACACAAATATGTGTACTTACAGACGACGCTGGTGATGGACCTCGTCACATCCGCTAGCCTCGTCATCATAAGATACAAGAACACTGATTACAAATGTCTCCTGCAGTCTACCCGGGTAATATAACAAGTCACAGGTGCCTGGGAAGGAAACTGGTTGCTGTAGTAACGTACGTAAATGTGGTATTGGTTGCAGTAAATGTGGTTTGGTTGCTGTGGCAGTAGTTGTAGTAGTAGTTGTAGTAACAATATGAAGCTAACTGCTAACGTGTAGTAATAACATGTTTGCAAAGTACAGGTGTGCTGTTATGGCTCTAAGATGTCGGTACTTGTGTGGGAATAATCACCTCCTGCTCGTTATAAACTGTGTGTTTTCTCCTCAAGACTCACATCGCACCTGCACATCCTCTCTAACTTGGCAAGCTTTGCAAGAGTCAACGTAGACCTCAAGTCATTCCACAGCTGTGGGTAATTATGTGCGTCTTGAATTGTCGTTGTACGTTCTGTGAAACGGTTATGTTTAACAACTATCTTTGCTAAAAGCTACATTAACTATTGCATCGTCTCTGATGTAAAAAAACTTGTTCCTGCGAGCAATACAATACTGCTCTGATGTCGGAGTAGTTCATCAGTTAGTGCAGTAGTGGTTTGGAATGGCAATGATAATATACTTGTCTTCCATCTAGTCGTTGCATTCTTTGCAGACATCCGTCTATCCATATACAATATGTACTTTGCTATTGCGCTTATATGTACGCTTGATTAAAATTTTAAAAGCCATGAGCGCAACGCCTAGGCGGATGAAGATGTCGACTTGGCTATGCGGGCACCGTACTGACTAGATGGAACTGGAGGATTGCTACTGCCTAAGTTACTACTGCCTAAGGTGCTAAGATCGTTGTGATCCGAATGAGAGCTACTTGAGGACTGGGATTGTTGTTGCTGTTGCTGAGCTTCATTCTTCTTGTTCTTGTTGTCTTTGTACTGAATAAAATACACTTCCGGTTTGCTTGGCTTCGTGGGCACTTGGGTGGGGAAGACGATGGAAGGTGGCCCATCCGGTTTCTTCAGCAACACGTACACGAACGTCTTCTCTTCCGGAACGGGTGGCAAGTCCGGAAGTTCCGCACCGCGAACGAAATAATGCATATGAATGTGCTTGTGAATCACGACCGTTTGCTTCCCGTCACCACCACCACCACCGTTACCGTTCTGAGCTGGCGTCTCAGTGTAGTCGTTGGACACGTGGAACGGAGTGGAGTGCAACGGCGGGTTGCCGTTCTCCAAGAGCGAGCTGTACTGATCGTAAGACAAGGGCTGTTGCTGGGACCCTAGAGCTTGGTCATTGTCGTAGCCTTGGGACAATTGCCGAGACTGTTGAGCACTTTGGTACTGGGGCTGAGGCTGATACTGCTGCTGATGATGGTGCTGATGCTGTTGTTGTTGCTGCTGCGGTGACCCGTAGGACTGGAGCACGGGATTGCTATGGGAGTAAGAGGGCTCTTGAAGAACCGAGTTGTAATCCTGAGAGCTGCCGCTGTTACCCCCTTGTAACAGAGAGGCTGGAACCGAGTA
>VRMD01003389.1:0-11050 GCA_009872375.1 Sminthurides bifidus | reverse complement strand
AAATTCTAAATCATTGGCGCAAGAATCACAATCGAACTTAAAACATTGTTCATGGATGATACTGATTAAAGTTTATCTGAAACACCTGCTTTACATAATGCTATCCGGTACCACATGGTCAGAACAAATCAATTATTGAGGGTCAAAATTACGTATCATTTCGAATACGCGTGGTATTACATCACACGCGAGGTTGGCTTTCCTTCGGTTCGGTCGCCCTCACCTGAAACCTCAAGATGCAAAGGTTAGTGAAAGCATTTCCCCATGATTTGATTGATTGGGAAGGACTGATGTACGTACGCTTGGGACTCGATCGAGGCTTTGAGATCGATTGAACACTCAGGTCATGTACGTGACTTACTGGAGTAATCTCTAAAAATACCGCTAGATTTGCACACAGTTCTTGTCCCTGATGTAAGGTTACATTTATCAAAAGCATAAATGACATTCATCGACTAGGGCCTCACGTGTGCGCCGGGCACATCCGGGAATATCATTCATAATGAGCACGTGTGATTGCATGCATACATTGAATTCAATTATGATCCTCGTGGCTTGTGATTTCCTTTATCTATCATAAGACTAGGGGCAGGTTCGCAACCAGAAGTTTAATCAATGCAGGACAGTCGCAGCAGTACTCACAAAGATGCATGGTCATGAGAAAGGCGCACGTTTTCCTATAGGAAGTGAACCGAGTGTTCACCACTTTCTCCAATACGATATTAGGTAACGTAGCTTTCTCCTGTATAAAATTGCGAAAGGAACACTACTCATTTCCTGCTCAAGTTTTGCAAATATTGCTTACTACACAGAATTTGTTGTTTGCGAAAAGTTTGCGAAAAGTTTCAGAAAATGGAAGAAATTTCAGATGCTATCAAAGATTTAGAAGGGTATGCCAGAGCAGAAATTTTGGAATATATCAAGTATGTCACGGGATACAAAGATAAAGAGGAACAGGAACAAGTTCTTAAAGATTTTTCAAGCTCGTCAAGCTCAATTCGATTTGATTTTAAAGATAGGCCGATTTCCAAAACTGAGGCTGATATTTTCTTTGAAGTGGGTCCTTTACAAGCTCCTGTACAGGCTAAAGTCAGTGGATATAACGGCCTCGTGATACAGCTCACCACCTCTGTTGTGCTCCAAGCTCCCAATTTGCAAAAAGATCTCTCACCGAACAACTAAGCTTGTGTGGCCCAGGTGAGTTGCTGGCTTAACGACTTTCTCTGATGTACTTAGTGTTGAAACTTCGCTTCCTTTTCAACTTTGCAAGAAGCATAATGTTTTATCAAGGAATTAACATCTTCCTATAGGACGCCTAGCCCGAGTTCAGAGGCAGAAGACGTAAAAGAATTGGAAAGGTCAGAACTTAGTTTAGTTTCCGAACCATTTGATGAAATCGTCGGTAAAATAAATCCTCGACAGCCGAAAAAGTTTGATCGCGGAAGGAAGGTTCACAAAAACCCCTTCGACCACGGTGTCCGCGAATATTCTAAAACAATAAGCAACCCTCTTTACAAAAACTACAACCCCAAGGGATACGTGAAAAACGATGATGAGTTGGCTGTAGAATTTATCCAGAAGATAACTCGAGATTTCAACACATGGCTGAGCAAGTTTGATGGGGATCTAGTGCAAGTGGATGTGGATATGATGGTGAAGACAATACGGAGCGACTTAGAACTGTCCTTTTGTCAGAAAGATAGCTAGTAATAAGTATTGTTGTACTGTTACTTCACATTAATGAAAGCTTAACTGTCATGCGGTATCCTCCTTCAATTTATTTGCTGCTGCCCTACCTCAACTTTTAGATAAGGCTTACGTAAACACTTAAAGCGTGTCACCGTCACCGTGAAGCTTTAATTATCAGTCGGGACGATGCTCACGTATGTAAATCATTAAAAAACATAGTATTGCACATCTCCAAAGCTCTTGCTTTAGCGATAATCTCTCATTACTTTGGTTGATTACATTCTATTGACTCTATGGCAATCATGATTTCATTGTATAAAACCGTGTCTGCGTTCACTGCATTCAAAAAGTCCAAATGGTTGAAAACATCAGCATTGATTTCGTGAAAGATGACGACTTTTGGCAGTTGCTGAACCAGGATTTGCACATCCTGAAAACACAGAATGCATGTACTGAAATCAGCAATCAGCTTATCACCTCCTCTCTTGTGGTTGACACGATTTTGTGCACTTCATTTCAAGTAGCCAGCACGAGTTCACTTGACAAACACATTAAACGAGTTTGAAGCCATTGTAGCTGCTGTAATTACCTTTGCGTCGACAAGCCAATCTACAGGTGACCAGTAAATGGCTACTGGAGCCGTTATTCGTGACAGTGCATACAGGGGTGGCAATGGCTGCATGTACAAACGCATATTTTCCTTGTACCCAAAATCGTACTTGGGCAAATCGACCTGTCTTGATTATTTGCAAATAGTGCATGAGAGTTCGAGTTGACGACCTGTCTGGGTAATTCTGTAGCAAGGCTGGCATCCAAGTCTGGAAGTTAAACATATATGAAGGGCGTTCTGTTTTGTAACGTTGGGTATGGAAGGAGTGTATTCGAGTACAGCAGGGACATGAAAAGCTCTTAATAAGAAACCATAAAATCCTTGGAAGTTAGACTCACCGAATTCATCCGATCTGATCCTACAAATTGCTCCACATTATTACAAAATTTTGACAGCCGAAAAGGAGGTCTGCACAGGGCAGATCCCACGGTCCGGACAACGTCCAAAACTTTCGTCGGAACTAGCTCTTTGTTGCCCAAAACGTCCAAGGCTAACTGCACAGAAATGTAGCAGTCATGCCATAATCTGTGGTGTGAAAACTTAGCCTTGAGGTTATACATACAAGGTACAAAAATGTCAGCTAAAAGACATACCCGGTCAGCAAGAATTGGTGCCAAAACCTTTGCATTGTGTTTTAGATGTTGAAAGTAAGCGATAGGTGCCATCCGATCTGATCCTACAAATTGCTCCACATTATTACAAAATTTTGACAGCCGAAAAGGAGGTCTGCACAGGGCAGATCCCACGGTCCGGACCACGTCCAAAACTTTCGTCGGAACTAGCTCTTTGTTGCCCAAAACGTCCAAGGCTAACTGCACAGTAATGTAGCAGTCATGTCATGATCTGTAGTGTGAAAACTTATCCTTGAGGTTACACATGGTACAAAAATGTCAGCTAAAAGACATACCCGGTCAGCAAGAATTGGTGCCAAAACCTTTGCATTGTGTTTTAGATGTTGAAAGTAAGCGATAGGTGCCAAGGCAAATAGCGGTCTTGATTTTCATGTTGTACTCAGGTCTAACCGACATAGCGACCCAGAACGCAGTTGTTCCCATGGAATGAGCCAAATAGTACAGTTCCTTAGCATTTTTTAGCTCTAAAATGTAGTCCACCATTGCCGGAATGTCGTAAACACCCATTTCGTGAAAACTGAAATTAGAAAGGGCAAACTTTTAAACTGAAATGCTCAAAGAGACGAAAGACGACTAAAAGATGTTCGTTGCAAGTAAAAGCAAAGTCACCTGAAGTTCCAGTATCTTGGATCATCTTTCTTGTAAAGTAAATGCTGATTGGAATATTTATTGCCGCGAAAGTTTCCTAGCCAGACGTCGTATCCGCTTTCCGTCAGTTTGAAGGCTGTGTGTACCAAAAATTGCGTGTTTGACCTCAGCCGTGTAAATCAATGAAACATCTAGAAACGTTTGCAAAAACTTACGTAGAGCTACATCTGCAGGATGTAAAATCCAGTTGATGGAGGTGCAGGAGTATCCGTGCATTATCTAAAATGGCGGATTTGCTTGCTGGTTCACCGTTATTTTTCTTGATGATACGATGCATTTCTAGCACAAATCCATCTTCAGTTACCACGTGATGAATTTCCGTTGCGTATCCAGCTCTCTCTATTAGCTTGGGCTGAAAAGAAGTTTACGTTTGCAGCCCTTTAGTCAATTACTTTTATGTTCCGCTCCGCCGCATCATTCAACTCAAATGCGATCTCATAGGCGTTGTAAAGCTTACCGCGGACTGAATCAATTCCTTATCTTCCAGAAATTGAGTTGCATTAATGTTAGATACTGATCGTTTGAACAGGGATGTGACAGAAACCGGTTTACTAAGTCCTGGCAAGTTGGTCAATCCTGACCATGAAAAGGAATACGATTCCGGCAAATTGCAGGCAAAAAATAGTGAACAAAGCACAAGTGCAGCCAAAGTAGCCATTTTTCGGCGAGTAGTTTTCAGCTTCTAACCACAATTGAACCCAAGACTGATAACACTGCAACAGAACGGGAAAGAATTTTTCTGGACTAAAGTAAGTTGGGAATCCTTATCCTTACAGCGACTCGTGGACTAAAAATAGACGAAATATCATGTGGAACCAACCGTGTACCAATTCCTAAAACCATCCCTCAACTTTTATTCAATTTATTCACCTGTCCACGCTCAAAGTGGTGACTTACCTACCTACTCAACGTCCCGTCATAAACACTACTTTCGATCTGCATGACCCAGTCTCCCAGTTTCCCCTACCGTGATCAACCTATATATTGAAGACTGGAGAAGTGCTCCTTCGATGCTTCTGGAGCAAAATCTATCAATCCCTTAAAAGTCTCACCTCTTCTCTTAGACGATTTTCCTTCTTGCTTCAAAACTAATAAATTCTCTATCAAAAACTTATGAAAAGAAAACACACAATTTTTATTAAAATACACACTTTTGAGATTCATTAGCTGACGATTGACAGAGGTAAGACTTCGTTGTTCTACATTTGGCTGGTCAAAATTAATAAACCAACTTATAAATATTTCATTTTATGTTTTTTACTATTACTGTATCCATCTCTTGGTCATTTAATACTTTGATTTCTTTGAACTCTAAATTTAGCCCTTGTAGCATGCAAGATTAAGTAATATTCGGATTAAAGTTTAAGTATCATACATGCTAGAATTAATCTACAGGACTAAACCTCTATTCTCAATGTCAATATAAACTTTCACTTGGATTTTAATTTTGGTTTGCGTCAATGATGCTAAGATACACAACGGTTAACCATCACTAGGAAAAATGCGGGACTAAGAATATTCCAGACTTCAGAATTATTGCAGCGGTTCTACATTTTAAGGATTGTGAGCTTATAAACAATTCCAAACAGTTTGGTATCGATTAAGCGCTACTGTTGTGTGATCAAACCGACGGAGGAAGTAGATTAGTCAACACTTGTTGCGACTGCTTTTGCTCCAGGCTAAACTTGGCTTCTTTCAGAATATTGTGCGTTTTGTGCAGGCGACGACATAAGGTTTGTTCAACTTGTTGATTATGCTTCGTAGAATTTGAAAGCCTGGAAACCGTTGTATTCAATTGCTACATAGAAAAGAAAGAAGGATTCATATGGCAAATATTCCATGTGAGCTGAATTTATAACACTTGATAAAACTCTTTTGATCTGTAGAAGGATAATGAAATTTTCGTTTACCTGCCGCATTTGATGAAGTTTTTGCAAAAGCTTTTCGTTGCGCTCTCGAAGCATTTCGTTTTCTGCGTACAAGTTTCCATCTGTAGACGCGACGTCTTGACCAGATTCAACGCCAAGATCCGGTGATGTGTCCTGCCGAATGTCTGACTTATTATCCTGCGATACACAGACAAAAACTAATAATGCAGACCAAGTTAATCTTAATTGCTAATGAGGACGCATACACAAACGGTGCCTCGCCTAATGAATAAACTGCCAGTGCTAATATTGAACTTACTCCATGTGCGCCCAGCAGTTCATTTCCTCCACTCAAACTGATGTATCCCGACCGTAAAGTTTGAATCTCCAAGACAAGCTTGCTATGTTCTTGATGCAATAACTTCAATGCATCTTCCGACACACGCAGCCTTTCCATCAAAACTTGGTTATCCGCCAGTAAATTTCCCATTTGCTGGTTCTGAACTTGTAACTGCCTTTCTTTTAGTTGAATTTCTCCAGTTCTCTGTGCATTCTTCAGGTAAAAATAAAGGAAACATCATAAGTTGACTTAAAGTAAAAGCTCAGCTTTGCAAGCACAACTTAAGCGATCGATTTAGCCAAGAGAATTAAGTTTATTACTATACTGGTGACACACGGGTTAACTACAAAAATCAATTTCAATCAAATTCAAGCAATATTGAGGATGCCATTATCCGTACAGCGACATAGATTGAAGCCTTCGAAAGCGTTACTACTGCGAAATTAGTCTGTATACGCGCAATGTAACTCGTTGAGCAAATGCGAATGCTCTTAAAGCGTTGAGAACATTGACGAATGAAAGCAACGCAACAAGCAACTACACTACTGTACACTGTTACAAAGCATTATTTTTAGATATTAAGTTATTGAGCACCAGCCAGAACTCATAACTGTCACCAATCTAGTAGTCACCGCTACAGACACTTAGTTTAAAGAAGTTTTTCTTTTTCTTACTTACATTGATTTCTTGCTCTTTTAGCAATTGCTGAACATAACTTTCGCATTCCTTCAACTTGAATGCCAGTTCTTCTGTCTTCTGTTTCTCTGATTTCAGCCCCATCCTCAAACTATCGCATTCTTTCATCAAACTTTTACATTCTTCCTGCTTTTCCACAAAGTCTTCTTTCATCTTATGGTTTTCTTTTTCTAAGTTTTTACAATCTTCTTCAAGATTCGCCAGTTTCGATCCCATTTCCTGCAAACACCATTCAGTTAAATCCAAAGGCCTGATTTTCTCAGTTTCGAAAAGCAATTCTATCAGAATCCTTATAAGTTATTTACCACTAGAGCCTTGGTCATGTTTGCGATTTGTTGATTCAAATTCGAGATAAGACCATCGCGATTGTCCGAATCTTTAGAGATTTGTAAGTCTTGCACTTTATTTGTCAAGTCCCTTTCTTCTGACCCAACTTTGGAAGTAAGCAGAAATTCGTCCAGCTTTCTTCTTAAGTCATCTGCCTCTTTTTTACGATCGTCTGCCTCCTTCTTGAGATCATCTCTCTCTTTTTTTACGCCAAAGTACTCAATTGCCAACTCATTTCTGGATGATGGATCTGACCACGATAAAAATAAATAATGTTAGACTGGGAGATAAATCTTTGCCTCTACGATCATAGTAAACTTATAGCAGTTACTGACCGAATTTGTTCGTGGTTGCCTTCCCAGATCTTTGCTGCTCATCCGTGTAAATACGGACCCTCAATTGGAAATTCTCTTGTCTTAGTTGCTTGTTTTCGTCCAATAAGTCCTTCACCGTCGGATATCTGCTCTTCGGCGCTTCGAATGTGATGTCATCGTCGTCAGTGTCAAATGTAAGATTTGACGACATCTTAATCCCTGAATAACACATTGTAGCGCTCAACTTTGAACAACAAAATAGAAAATATTCATCGTCGATCAACACTGAAGTAGAAGCCTGACTAGAACGGTTTGGACGGCCAAACAACCTTTGCAACTCTGTCTGCGAGTTCAGTTACACAATTGCCTCAACGTATATTGTGCCTGTATTAAAAGCTTCCGTGTCAAGAAGGTAGAGTTCCAAAGTACGCAATCATGCCAGATGCCAATTATAAAATGACACCACCGAACGCTTGTTCTGAGCAGAAAACTCCGTGAGTCTTACCTGGTAGTATTTTCTAGCAGTTTCCAACTAAACTCCTTATTAGGATAGATTGCAATTTACGACTCAACCTAATAGTGCCAGTTAGAAATCATCTTCTCACATGGTAGTTCACGGTACCATGAAACAACTTGATTACATGCATCCACTTGTTGCACAAACGCTTGCCTTTGCCTTCAACGGAAACTCCGTGTGAATTCTCTGCTCAACCTGTGAGAAGGCAGGTTGTAAAAATAAGGAATTAAATTGTGACCAAAATAACTATACAGAACTATTTTTTGTGCTGGATATTCTATTCCTACAAGGAGCACTACTAGCACTAGCATCTCACTTACTCAAGATTCAACTGCTCCAATCTCCTTAATTCATTCAGATAAGGTTACAGAATATAATACACAGCACACCACAATGTATTCTCCGACGGTTCTTTCTACGATCTACCACAGAACGGTTGTCGCGGGTGAGAATCTAAGAATAGAGAGCAAGCAAAACAGCAACAGGTTGTAGTCGCTCTCATCCGCTATTGAGACTGAATTGACAACACGAATTTTACGTATTGCATCCGTTACGCTGCAGTCGTAAAATATTGCAAAATGATGCAAAACTCACAGTATTGAATCGGCGACTATTTCAAGCTTTCTATTTTCAATGGTGCAAATTTTAAAATTCAAGACACGCAATTATGAAATATATTTAACTCAGTCAGTATGGAAATGAGCAAAATACAAAATGACAACTGATGAACGGAAGTGAAAAACTAAGAATTGTTGTGAGTCTTAGTGAAAAACCCCATGAGGGTTTGTTATTTAGGAACAGTTATTTTACAATAATAAATTGATGAAACGGCAGCTTTAACGGACACAGCAAAACGAAAACAAAACTTTTTTACAACTGGGACGATATGGTCTACATAGGTGTACATACTGTATACATAATAAAACCATTGAAAGTTTTTCGCGCCTCATCCAACATGCTAAAATTTTATCTTCGTTACCAAACAACGTCCGTACGTAACGCACATGTAAAGGTAAAATAACCTTTGGCTCCTCCAACCGTAAACCTACACGGAGAATGCAGCCTGAATTCATTCTGGTCACAGCCCCTACGATCTCTTACTACTGCAAAAAAGTCAATATGTGTCTCGTTTATATGCAATTCAAGATTTACAAAAATGTGATGTACATGCACACTGATGCTGCTTGGACTACTTGAATTGATTCCACGTGGTGTGGTATTTATGATTCTGTATGAGTAATCGAAATTAAGTTTAATCAATCTTACCGAATGAGCTTAAATGAAGAATCAAGCCTCATTAAAAAGTGCTCGCACCCATTCGTATTAACTAATGGTCGATAATCTTACTCGAAGTTCCACGCAGGGGAGTGTTGTACATTGCGAATCAAGAATCAAATTGACTATCGGTATTTAATGGTAGGTTAAGTTTTGAGCTTTTGAATGGTTACAGATACAGATGCATTATATAGAATTTTTGTATTTTAATGCCAGGTGTTTTTCTATACTGCTATGAAAGTATGCCATGACCGTCTACTTTGTTCAAAAGCAACTCGATTATTTCAGATTGACTAGCCACAGACAGCTACGCTACAAGTGTTGATTCAACTATCGTTTTGAGTAGGTAACTCATCTAATAAGTTAGATTATTTTATACTCTCACTTCTAATTCTTGAGCTGGTCCCAAAGCTAATTTCTTGTTTTCTGCAACAGCCATGAAATCCAAAGGAGGGAATAAGCAGTTAGCGAAACAGCTGGATCGCATTTACAAAGAAGAAAAAGAATTCATTAAAAAAGTGCTAAAATTTTTACCAGCGAAGTCATCCGATTGGAAAGAAAAAACGGAAGATGAGGATGATGCTGTCATTATTCAAACGGAAGGTACTGCAAAGACAGAAATCAAGAGCAACAAGCGGCTGAAGTTACTGCAGAAGAAAAGGTTGAAAAGATTGAATAAGAAACCAAAAAAAGTAATCAAAACTGAAGTGGTTGATGTCAATGGAAGAACTCCTTTGAAGCGAACTTCTGTTAAGAAAGAAAATGGTGAAATAGTTTATTCGAAATTTGACTTTATTTCTGATGACAAAAAACCGAAAGAGTTTACTATAAATCAAAAATCTGAAGATCCTGAGCTGGTCTTGAAAAAAGTTGAAAAGAAAGAAAGTGTTATAAAGAAACTAAAAGAAAAGGGTGAGATATCTAAAGCTGTTTCGATGGAAGAACAGCAGAAATGGAACAATGCGCTACAGCGTGCCAAAGGTACAAAAGTGAAAGACGATCCAGCGTTGTTGAAGAAATCTATTAAACGCCTAGAGAAGATAAAGAAGGTAAGCTACTTGTTATCGTTCTCGCAAAACATGATTGCTACTTGGGGTTCTGCGGAGGTTCGCTTTACTTAGCCCATCTGGTTTTTGAATTCATGAAATATATTATTTTAGGTTAAAAAGAAGAAGTGGGAAGAGTAGGGTTAACTTTCAAGAGAAAATGAAGGCACAAAGGAATGAGAAACGGCAAACCAATATTCAGGGAAAGAAGGAAGAACGGATGAAGAAACAAAAGAAAATCTTGAGGAAGAAGGGTCGAATATTATAATTTTGCATGGTCTATCTGCGATTCGGATTTGAGTGCGTTTCCTTCTGGGTTTCCTAGGATATGATTTTTCTCCAGACCACAGCTGTAGGGTTAAATTTAACAAACAGACTGAACCTTCTCAGTCTGCAATGATAATTCTGAATATGTTGTATTTTATTAAGTTTGAATTTGCTCATTTTGTATGGTTGATGTCATATCATGGAATGATATTGATTCATCTTCTAATGATTAAATCAAAACCAAGCTATTACAAAACAATAGATGTTGCTATAAATAATTAAAGGCATTGCCTGCATTCTTTTATAAAAATTTATAAATTACTTTCGAAGAATTCGGCGGTATTCCATCTAAGCATAAACTTTACCACACTTTAAGTATACCCACTTCGCGCTTAATATCAACTAGCGCTAGCAATTGATTACAGGAAGTGAGCATCAGTACATGGCTAACGGTAACGAAGATAGAAGCGAAGACTGAACTTAAAATACTAGCGTCTGACTATCATCTCGTGAATATTACTATTAAACCATGGGGACAAATAGTAGCATCTTTTCCATCGAATGTAATCCGTTTCTCCTGAACTAGCACATAATTACCGTGCACAGTAAAGTCAATTGCTTACTCTGGACGAACTGATAGTTAACAGGCGAAACTGAGGCGGATCTATTAAACACGGAAATTGTGAGAAAACGACAACGGAACAGTAAGTGGCCAAAAACCTCTAAGCAAGGTTTCTCTTAAACCTATATTTTATAGAATAACTGATTGATTGTCTTGTATTTTGCGACACTTTGCGGTTTTATAATTAAAATGTTGCATT
>VRMD01003388.1:0-11052 GCA_009872375.1 Sminthurides bifidus | reverse complement strand
AATTCTGGAAGCAGCTACAATGGAGCTGGAGGTCTGGGAGGAGGCGTCGGTGGGTCAACCGGCTACGGAGGTGGTGGAGGCCTGGGATTTGGTGGCAACTCCGGAAGCAGCTACAATGGAGCTGGAGGTCTGGGAGGTGGTGTCGGTGGGTCGACTGGCTACGGAGGTCACGGGAAATAAGCAGGCTCTAGATGCTTGCTGAATAGCTATCGTACTCTGTCAAATGTGCAATAAAGCAGAACTGAATGATGTAAAATTGCCTAACAAGTACTGGTTTGTTGTTTGCTTCAACCTGCTTTGTGTAGTTGGCTCTGGCACGTGGCAAGTCAGAAGGCCCAACAAAAATAGAAGGCCAAGTTGTAATTCGCGCATGAGTTGCGTTCGTATCATATGTAGTATGCATACAATAAATGCTAAAGAACAACAAATTCGCAAAAAATTGCGGAAGATAGATCTGCGAGATGAATTGAGCAATTTCATGAGTATTGTACAGGTGGGAGAGCAATGCTTACAAGCCTCTCCCATGTGGTCTAGTGGCTAGGATAGCTGGCTTTCACCCAGCAGGCCCGGGTTCGATTCCCGGCATGGGAAAAATTTTGCCCGTCTCAGAATTAATCTGTAACAAAACATGATTCACGTACCTGCTTTAAATTTTTTGCATACCGTCACGCTTTTGAACAAACCTCTCTTTGTTTCATCTTTATTCTTCATCACACGTTACCTATTCACAATTGTATGTGCTGACAGGTTGATGCAATTAAATCATTACATCTTTTGTTTACCATTCTCCGAACAAGTTTACAGAAAGATTCGCACGCATGCCATCTCAGCGATTTGAACTCGGGAATTAAATGTGACACGAAATATGCAATGACTCATTTCCAGCAACATGAGACCAAGCAAACTGCATATAAGTCTACATGTTAGGTTAGCAGAGACTATTCTTTTCTTTGTCCTGTCTGTCACCGTCACCAGGAATGAATCCTCTTTTCCTGTCCGAAGTGTGAAAGCTTGGTTTGGTGGGCAGGGGGATTTGCGAATTTGGCATTGACTGCACCTTGGTTTTGGCAAGCATACGGGAGAATTCGCAAGGTCGGGTGCGACGTCACGAACCCGCCAGATTCTCTTTTGCTAATACCCGAACTTCTCCTAAACCCGGGTAACAGCCAGAAGTTGGCTGATGCGCTGAGTGATTCCCCGTGACCGAAACTCCTCTTGTGAATGAAGCGAAAATTACCATTAGTTAATACATAACTGAACGATCAAGTAGGCTTCCATTCCAGCAAAAGTCTCAGTGCATTCAATTGTAGGTCTAATACAGCAATGCGAAAATCTGCATACGGGAATTAATCGAACATCAAAATCCAACACTGCAGTTATATCCATGACAAGTTGAAATCAGTTGCAAGGTCAAACTGTGTTGTGAATTTTCAAGGCTAATAGGCAATATTCTTAGAATCGGTTTAAATGTGGATCATTTCTAGCCTGGTGGGTCTAGAAACGTCGTCGTCTATTCTGGATTGGTGAGAGCATCAGAATGGATTTCGTGTCAAAGTTTTAGCTGTATTTTACGTGAGGTTTACCTACAACAATGGGGCTGGACTGCTCCGAAGAAGACAGCCCTTTAAAGGGCCCTGGTTTGCCTGGCAAGGGAAAAGGCGACAGTTGTCAAGATGAGCTTCTCGCAAGCTCTGATTCCAAACCCATTAACAACTTTGAAGATGTCCTAGAAGCTGTGGGTGAGTGAAATTCAGCAGTTATCAAAGAAGAAGCGTATTTTTTATATGTACAGAATGGGTTGAAGAAAATCACGATAATTTGAACAAGCTGAAATGGATTTTTGCAGGTGATTTGGGGAAGTTTCAACTTATGGTCCTGGTGCTTCTTTTTTCGCTGGAAATTCCAACGGTATTTGTAGTTTTACTACCCGTATTCACAGGTAATTAGTCGAGCTTGAGAATCGATCTATAAGTGACGTGTGCAATGCAATGAGGGGCACCAAAAATGCAAAAAATTCTTTATTTCCAGCATCACCTCCAACTGACTGGATCTGTGTGACAGACGCAGAACGGTTCGTGATTCCATTCTCCGATAGTTGCAATTGCAACGGCACGATTGAATCCTTAGATGCTTCCGCAACCATAGTTACAGAGGTACAGTTGTGCTAAAAAGTATGAATTTTAAATTCCTATTGACGTTGCCATGGCAACTAACCTCCCTAAGCAGGTCTAATTTACAACTTCATGCATTCTTTTAGTGGAAACTGACCTGCGATACGGTCTGGGTCACTGATTTCATAACCAGCGTTCAGATGGTGGGCACACTCATTGGAAATGTGGTGTCAGGATCCTTTTCTGACTGGTACTGTTTGAATACTTCCTGCATGCCAATTCAGTTTCATACTGCAAAATTTGGAGCAGGTCATTCGTCACTGACTCTTGCAGATAATAAAACTGTTATTAAGATTAAGAGTTCGAGCTTGATCCCGGATTTACGTCAAATTCTTTTACCAACAGGTACGGAAGACGCTACACTTGCTTGGGCTCAGCAATTCTAATGGGCACGGGCCACCTGACCTCTTCCTTCGCGCCAAATGCTTACGTATATGCTGCGTGCCGCTTCTTTGCTGGTGTGGGATTCTCGGGCCTGATCGGCGTTTCCGCAATTTACATCTTGGAGTTTCTCAGCACCCCTTATAGACAAATGTGCGGGGCTGTCGGCCCTTGGGGCCTGGCAATCATGAGCCTTGGAGGCATAGCGTATGGAGTACGACCTTGGCGTGCATTGACCCTCGTGACTTCCATTCCCTTCGCGGTCCTTTTTCTCGTCACACCGTAAGTTTGACTAGGGATCAAGGTCCCCTATTCTTCTTTCTTTAACAGCCTTTCTGGTAATATTCTGGTTAAATTTCTTTGACTATTTCAAAGACTTGTACCTGAAAGCCCCCGATGGCTGCTACGAAACAACAAAATTTCGCAAGTATACGCAATAACTCAACGCATGGTAAGACTTGTACCTGAAAGCCCCCGATGGCTGCTACGAAACAACAAAATTTCCCAAGTATACGCAATAACTCAACGCATGGCCCGCATGAACGGCAAGCCGCAAAACGTGGTCACCGAGTCTTTACTTCAGAAAATAGCGGATAGTGAACACCAAACGTCAGGAGCAGACGCGCAAACTAGAGCCACCTACATGACACTTTTCCGCGAGAGGGAGCTACGTTTGCCTACCCTGTGCTTGATGTTGATATGGTTTGGATGGTCTTGCACTTACTTTTTCCTCAGCTTCAACTTGAAAAATATGGCAGGAGATCCTTACTTAAACGCAGTTTTGCTGGGCATGACGGATGCTGTGGGCTTTCCTATGGGGTTGCTGANTGCACTTACTTTTTCCTCAGCTTCAACTTGAAAAATATGGCAGGAGATCCTTACTTAAACGCAGTTTTGCTGGGCATGACGGATGCTGTGGGCTTTCCTATGGGGTTGCTGATTTGCAACAGGTGAGTTAGCTGGCGGGAATAGAACTCTAAATTAATGGTTTAGTTGCCTCAAGAAGGTAGGACATAAATTCGTTTCCATGGTTACAGGCTCGGACGTCGGAGATCAGTCGCCCTTTGTCTTACAGAATCTGCCATGTTTCTCATAGCACTTGCAATTTGTGAAGTCCTTCGCGATTTTGAAGTAATAGGCCCGAACCCAATTCTCCTCCTGACCCTGTGCCTCCTGGGCAAGTTCGGCATGTCCGTCGCGAGAGGGTGCATTCGTACTCTTACAGGAGAGTCTTTCCCGACCCACTGCAGGTCCATGGGGTCCGCGCTTTCGGGTGTGGCGGCCAGTTTGGGCGGCATTGTGGCACCACAATTGGCGTTCATGGGGACTTGTACGTATCATAGAGTGCAACTTAATGATGAGTGAGATTTGCAGGTGACAATCTGTAATTGCTATCTTTCCTGTTGCAGATTCCAGACCAGCCCCTTACTTCCTCATATCAGCCATAAGCATTGCCGGAGCAGGAGTCTCCTTCATGCTAAAAGAAACTGGGGGCAGGCCATTGAAAGAAGGAGAAGCCAAAGGAGATAAGGTCGTTGAAGACGGAGATTGATTGAGAGAGCTAATTAGTGTTAAAATTTTAGAACCTGAGAGACTGATTGATGCTCATTTTAGCAGGTTAAATGTATGTTGAGATGGCTTTGTTTTGAATAAATGACTTGACGCACTCGCATTAAACATAAAGGTCCTCTTTTCTTTCAGAAAAACATGAAAAAGATTTCAAAATCGTTTTAATACAGTTTTAAGCTGAAACATGGTGTAAAATAGGCTAATTCCTTCTTTGGCCTCTCAATCCCTGTTTTGAAATTCTTGAACAGGGTCATCCTTCCCTTAAATTGATAACGTCAAGGGTCCTGATAAAAGAAAACGTTGCATTAGTAACATCCCTCCTAAGATTTAAGCACAGGCATAGAACATAAATGCTAGGGCGGCTACAGAATAAGTAAACACGCTAACGTTTATTATAGAACCAGATAGACTGGAGGACGAACATAAAAGGACAACACTTGGAAACAATTCCTTGAATTTAAAATGGCGAGCAAGACGAAATGGAAGAAGATTGTTTCGAACCCTGGGACTGGGGTGACGCCAAAGCCGGAAGTACATCGACGCCATCTACGAAAACCCGACGAATGTTGCGATCGTCTCCCAAGTAAATGAACTTTTGCACCACTTCCTCCAAAGTCTGTCCCTCGAACACGTCCACGGAAGGGTTGGAAGACGTCATGTCGATAAAGAGAGCGTCGAATTTCTTGCCCGGTTGGAAATTGCCAATCTCATGGTCAAGTGATAGAGCTGGAGATGAGACAGTGGGAAATTATCAAATTTGACAAAATAAGAAAATTTATTTCTGGTGAAGAATAAGTTGCTTAGCTCCTAAAAGGATAAAAGACTGACCTTGAGCCCCACCCAATGTGGCCAAGTACACCGCCTCTTTGTAAGTCACAGCATTGTAGTTTGGATCCTGTGAGATCTGGATTGACTTTGATACTGAAATTGCAAAGCGCATGGAGTCTAGCATCGTAGGATTAAAGCCACCTGAGACATCTGCAAAACGACAAAATTCAGCTAGGAAAAGAAAAGTTTTGACGCCAGCCAAAAACATATACTCTTAATAAGAATGGTCACGCGTTTGTATAGTTGCAAGTTTTTGGACAATGTGGTACCTGTTCCTAGACCAACTTTGACCCCTTGAGCTATAAACTTTTGAATTGGACTGAATCCGCTGTTCAAAGACGTGTTGGAATTCGGACAGTGGGCGATACTGGTCTCTGTCCGCTGTAAAACTGCCACTTCGGCATCTTTCATGTGGACGCAATGAGCCATGATTGACTTGAAATCCAGGAAGGCAATATCAGAGCCAGTGTTTGACAAAAAAATAGAAACAAAATACACGTGAATGTAAACAGCTTTGTTACCTTTTTTCCCAGCAGACCAGCTTGTTCATAGATGTCTGTATAATGCTCGTTGTTTGGAAACAATTCCTCGGCTCGAGCTATTTCCGGCAAGGATTCGTTCAGGTGAGTCTAGGAAAAGTGAATTGGATTAATCTTTGGTTTAGCACTAGCACACTAGCACCGAAAGCTTTTTCCAGTCCCAGGTAAATTGGTCAAGCTATGCAGTTAACTTACCTGAACATGAACCTGGTTGTCCTTGGCAATTTTCCCTAGGGCTGCCATCAGCTCTGCGGTACAGGTCAGAGCAAACCTCGGTGTTATGGTGGGCTTCACCCTAGGGTACTGGACCAAAAATACATTTTAGCTTCCCTCCGTCAAGTCAGGCGGTCAAACCCTATTGGCCATTGCATTGCAACTTACTTGCTTCGCCAGCACATTCTTGACGAACAGGTCCGCTTCCCTAATGGCTTCCTCTGTCGAGGCCTCGATGTAGTAATCAGGGCAGTAAATGTCCATGGACACCTTGCCTACAAGGGCCCTCTGGCCCTTGACATGGCACAGCTCAGCAAGGACCTCAGAAGTATTTCGATGAATCGTTGCAAAATACGACGCTGTCGTGGTCCCATTCCGAAGCGTTCTGTCTACCACACGTGAGTAGCATTCACGTGCGAAATCCTCGTTTGCAAATTTTCCTTCAGTAGGAAACGTGTACTTGTCCAGCCACTCTAGCAGGGGCAGATCCAATCCCAAGCCGGCGTTCATATACTGCGGAGCGTGAATGTGCGTGTCCACGAATCCAGGAATGAGAAATTGCCTACAGGCATTTTATCAATTGAGTCTCTGTCATCTTACGATCTTACTTTGTGAAGAGGCAAAAAGTGCATTTTAAACGTTCTTTTACGACTGGAGTTGGTCTGCGACGTCTTACCTACCTGTCACTCAAGTTCGTAATGGCTTTATCACCGAACTTAAACTGGGTTTTCAGCTCCTCTAGCCGGGAAACGTTCGGCTCTACGAACAGGATCTATGAGATTGACAAAAGTTATTTGTATGACTTCTATCAAAAACGCACTTTGACCTTTTAGTGATTCTGTTCAAAAAGAGAAGCAGGTCTAAAGCCAAAGTTACCTTTCCATCGGCTGCAACGCCAATAAGTCCCTCAGGAACAACGACGAACGGGACATCTGTTCGGCTCTACGAACAGGATCTATGAGATTGACAAAAGTTATTTGTATGACTTCTATCAAAAACGCACTTTGACCTTTTAGTGATTCTGTTCAAAAAAGAGAAGCAGGTCTAAAGCCAAAGTTACCTTTCCATCGGCTGCAACGCCAATGAGACCCTCCGGGACAACGACGAACGGGACATCCTTGCTCAGCGAATGGACGTAAGCCCCTTGGAATACTTGAGAAGCTGCCATTTCCGCAGGTCACTTGAAACTGAGACAAACTTATTCGAGAGTTTAAAAAAAATAAAAATATCAGCACTGCCAAACGGATAAGATAAGTCAATTGCCTATGGCCCAGTGCTTTTTAGCTGTTGCTTGGAACTTGCTAGTCTTGGAGAGCAGAAACTAATTAAATGCAGCTCCTAGCAGGACGTGAGAGATTACTGATAGCCAGCTGAGTAAGTCTCACTGATCAGACTCGGTGAGTAAGCTTTTTAACTACTGAAGACATTCGATCCACTGGTGGTAAATAATCCCGTCAAAGTCGAGTCAACATGCATTCATCCTCTCTACAACTTGGGAGCTGAGCTTGCTGTCTTAGAAGATTCTTGGAGGATGAGATGCTGTGCAACAAGACATTCTCAGCCTCCAGAATGATTCCAGTCATGCGATCCAGAATCCAGCTTTGTTGCTTCTTGGATTGCATCTGGTCCAGCCGGTGGTGGTTTTTGCTGACAAGGTACATTTCCAGTGGTTAATATCATGAACACTGTCCTGAAGTCTGGTTAAACGTTTCCACTACGATGCTATTCTGTTTAGCCGGTTTCAGCAAACGCACGTGTGCCTGGGTGCATTAGGCATGTAGAAGAGATGGATTTGAGGATGATTTTTTTACAGTAAGTAAACTAGCCATGATGCGATGCGGTGATGAAATGAATATGGAGATTGTGGATGTGGATAAGGATTATTCGGAAAGATTGTGTATTCCAGTCCATTGCACTGCTGTGATTCAGGTTCAAGGTTCATTAGTTTTTATCTGTTGCAAGTTTGAGAATGGACAGGCGACAGCGACTGGATAGTGGGTAGCAGGTATGTGGCCATTAGTCAGCCTGTCTCATAAATCCATAGCCAAGTTAAGTGTTTATTCTTCTATGTTTGACTTTGCCGTGTGAAAACAAATCTGCTTTAATAGTAAGAGTTATGTGATACATGCATTTTCTGCATCGCATGCAGATATCTGAGCATCTGCAGATACCGGAAACTTGCTGAATTCGCGAAAATGTTGTTTCTGGCTTCGTACATCTGTATTGTATCCTGCAGAAGCAATCTGTAAAGATGCAAAGGATGAATTTTCTGCTCGACCACTACTTTGTTTGTGAGGGAGGGACTTCGTTCAAGCCTCTCCCGTGTGGTCTAGTGGCTAGGATAGCTGGCTCTCACCCAGCAGGCCCGGGTTCGATTCCCGGCACGGGAAAAATTTTTGCATCTCTCATCTGCAATTAGTGTAGTTTTTTTGAAGATGCTGTTACACTCCAAGAAGAAAATTGAAACGCTAGCGATAGGAAAGGCTCAAGTACATGAAGTCCGAGATAATCCAACTCGATAAAACAAACAGAGATAGCATTCTTGAGCATACTTTTTAACTATCATTGCTAGAGCTAATCAAGCAGGTTGAACTTTGGTGAAAGTCAGCCAGTTAATCCCAACGCTAGGGAGCTGTTAAAGAGAAGAGGATTATGACAATTAAACGCTGCTTTTAGAAACAGGAAGAATTGACTTTCTTTGGAGTAAAAGCTGTGGAAAAATGCAGGCCGAGCTTTGCGAAAACGCTGATACTGGAGTAATTTGCAATATTCGCGAATTCAACCAATTTAGACCACTAGAGGAGATGATCTTTCATTATCATCTCCTCCCATGTGGTCTAGTGGCTAGGATAGCTGGCTTTCACCCAGCAGGCCCGGGTTCGATTCCCGGCATGGGAAAGTTTTGCCCAAACAAAATCCTTTTGTTGGTCAATTCGGTCAGGTAGGCTCGGCACCCTTCGTGGCCACGATTTGGAAGCCAGAGCGCAAACTTCATGGCAAAACTTGAGTAGGAAGCATGGAATCAAGCCATTCGCTTCGCAAAAATTCTGCAGAAAGAAAAAAAACATTTTGGCATGCACTTCACAGATTTTTACGCTATCAGGATTTGAGCAGCCATCTTGTAATGTAGCAGTAACAGCACAAGGGCTTTCTACATCATGTAACTTCGTAACAACTAAAAAGGAAAAAACGCCTTTTGCTTCTTTCATCTCTGGCACAGAGACAAACTTGAATTGCACGAGCAAAAGCAATCCATCTCGTCCCCTCTGATCTGGTTTGGCAAGGCAAAGTTTTAAGTTCGTAACAGCTAAAAAGGAAAAAACGCCTTTTGCTTCTTTCATCTCTGGCACAGAGACAAACTTGAATTGCACGAGCAAAAGCAATCCATCTCGTCCCCTCTGATCTGGTTTGGCAAGGCAAAGTTCAAGAGTCGAGGCAGTACATGGTGGTGCAAACACATTAACACGCAGAGATCTTGATTGACTTTCCATTCAGAAAGGTTCGCGAAGTAAAAGTATGATGTTAATTGTAATGAATGGGTTGGCGACATGCAATTATCTGTTTCTTAACAGCGTTGTAAGTTATGAAGCCGTGTGCCTGGCAAATTAGGATAACATTTACAGAAGTATGCGGAAGCTCTCATGATGTATTAATTTCAGTCGCAAATGAGGATCCTTGACTTCTGTGCATTTAGCCATTGAGATAGCAAAATAGCAGATACTACATACAAAGTTTTTATTAAATTACAGGGAATATCTCATACATCCAAATTCCCAAAATATAACATCCGAATTTCAACCGTTTCTAAAATTCAATTAATTCAACATGTTTCTCTGACTCTGCGAGGGGACAATGACGCCACCGACGTCAAGGATCTACTCTGAAAGCGTCCCAACTTATTATTAGACTAGGTACTTTAACAGCGCATCCTGATCTCTAAACAATATTCTTAAAATAATTCCACAATTTCTCTTCAAACTAGAATCTTGTCGTTGTTCACATCAAAACCCCAAAATATAACATCCGAAATTCAACCGTTTCTAAAATTCAATTAATTCAAAATGTTTCTCTGACTCTGCGAGGGGACAATGACGCCACCGACGTCAAGGATCCACTCTGTAAGCGTCCCAACTTATTATTAGACTAGCTTGCTTTAAAAGCGCATCCTGATCTCTATACAATATTCTTAAATAATTACACAATTTCTCTTCAAACTGGAATCTTGTCGTTGTTCACACCTGATGATCGCTGAAATTCGCACAAATGAAAGCGACCATAGTCAAGTCATCATCTTCTTTCACTCAGTCACAAAAAGCCAACCTTGATTACCCGAACAGGAATGTCAAGAAACAAGATTGCAGCTTTGGATTTTGATCGACTTTGGTAATCAGCCCGGCGTAAAAAAAGTTTGTAGGCGCTCTTATGATTCAAGTACATAACGTAATCACCCAGATTGATGAAAAAAGGAATCCTGATAAGTTAGCTGCAGAGCTTGTTTGATGTAACTTAATTTTTTTGCGAAAGTTGTCATAATTTCGTATATTGAAAAGAAGGAAATCAAGTCATTTTTACAAGCGTGTGGAAAAGCACGCTAGTATTCAACTTGGACATATGACATGAATTTCAACAAGGGTTGCGTGCAAGCAAAGGCTCCTCCTTGACGTGCAATGCCTTTGAGAACTTGTATCTCTTAAGCCTAGACAACGAACACAAGAACGTGTTAATGATTTCGAAATGCTCAAAAGACGAAAATCGTAAAGAAAGAACCAGTTTGGTGAAAATTAGGTGCGGTAATGCCCATGATTTAATATTGGAGTGAAGTAACTCTTTCGTCTCGCTACCAAAACGAAGAGCTGCGTACAGAAACAAGTTGCAATGGCTGACGGCATGATCGATGAACGGAAGGAAGGAAGGAGGAGACAAAGGAAACGGAAAAAGGAAGTGAAATAACACGTACGTGTGGTTTGGCAAAGACTGCTTATTGGCGAATTAAACGAGTTCCTTTGTCGAGGAAAAGAAACATAGTGGCGTTCCGTTAACGCAAGAGGATGAAAGATTACGTTACGCGGCAACGTAAGGGACGGAAAATCCTCAACCTCTCGCTAAGGGCTTGGCAATGGCGAGAGTTACGGGTCGCTTGTTTGTGGGCAAGACGGAATTTGAATTTGTAGGCATGTTCTTCAATGAAAGGGAAAGTCTCTGGTGACCGTCGCCTTGACGATAAGGCAGCCTGCTCTTGTCCTTTGGTAACGTTTGGCGGAGTACAGGTGAGCTTTTCGCTCGGATACAAAAAGGAAGGACGACGGCGTTGAAGGCATCAGTTGCGAAATTGTCTCCCAGGGTCAAGTGTC
>VRMD01003387.1:0-11053 GCA_009872375.1 Sminthurides bifidus | reverse complement strand
TTTTATAAATGAGTCAAAAGATCGTGCTAAATGTTAACATGGTGCAAGTCGTCATGTTTCGTCACTTATCTGGAATGCACGGTCTTGGCTTGGTATCTGGCCTCAGAGCCTCAGAGCTAAGTGTTTATGAACCAACTTTGAATTCAATGGCGGAGCAAAAGAGTTAATATTTCATTCCACGAAATTATGGCTCCAAGCTCCGAGCCTGTCTCACGACTTTTACTACTTGCTGGAAACTGTGAAAAATGACGGAAAGTTTAAGTGGAATGTTTACGAACCGCGACCCAAAGTCTTGGAATCGGGCAACAGGCGCGCCGAGGTGTCAAATGCACGTTACGGTTCTCAATTTACATGGCAAGTACGCAGCCAGTAATTCATGTGTTTAGAATGCCTGGAAGCTACAAAGAGGGTTGTTGCTATTTCTATTGTAAATTGAATGTGTTGAAGCAGCTAAAAAGTCTCTGGCCCTGCCCCGTATTCAATTCCTGTTGGTAACAAGTACCATGTGAAGGACTTGGTCCTCGTTTATATTGCAACAATACACGGGAAGTGATATATGCACGCTTGGCCAGTTTAAGCTCCTTGGTATTGGGACAAGCAGGCTGTTGTGTTTCCTCTTCTTTTCGTTTGGGACCAGATGACCGGGTACCTTGATGAGTGTAAAAAGGACCGTGTTAAAAAAGCACACAGGTGAGGAAGACTTAAGTCACGTCTGAAGACGGGATGGGGTACACCGTTGTGACTGCTCCTCTTCTGACTTCTGGTTTTAGGTACACCTTGGAGTTGTAATCCAAGATTAGTTTTAGTTTAAGCTGTTGTGGAATGTATGGGCTTATGATGACAGATGTAACATACTCATATACATACTTTGCCTTCCGAAAGGCACATATGTATGCAGTTAATGGCGTAGAATCCGTATGGGACTAAATTTTCCAGCGTAGGGCTTCAATGCAAGTTCATAAAGGTCTACTCTCAATTAGGTATTTAATGCCTCAAGTCTGAGGTGAAGATGAGGATCTGATGATGGATGAGTACCAGATCGTAGTACGAGGTACGATAAATGGCGAAGCGCTCCACCTGTGCTCCGAGTCTGTAGTTGATTTCTTTGTCTTCGCGGTTGGGGGATCATGCAGTCGTGAGGTTTGCGTATAGAGGTGGCTGCTAATTAGGATAGCTTTAATGCATTGCAGAACCTGTCAATACATCGATACGTTTTGCTTGTAGACTCTGAATTGTTGGACAGGCCTTGCAGATTCAGAGCAAAATGTATCTAAAATGTATTAAAGGCTCTGGTGGTTTGGTGCATGTCGGAAATGAGGCCCTTTGGCATCACAGGGTTTCGGAACCGATGCCTCAGGCGCCTGAGGCCTGCAGGCTTCAAGATATCTACGGCTAAGGTTCAACAGTTTTTTTCAACGGTGCGTACAGGTAATGCCAAGCTTCATTCGAACCCTGTCATTCAATTCGGTATTCACGTGGTCGTGGAAGATGCAACGATAACTGCACGTCTGTTATCGTAGGTGATGAAATTTGCACAGTACAGTTATGAGGGGTTGTGTAAGCTCCTCCACTGGTTCCAAACAATTGATCATGAGGCATCAGCAGATATTTTGGACCATGAGGAAAAAGTAAAAATAGTTTGCAAAGTTTCAGCCAATAAAATCTTCTGGAAAGTGCCAAGCCTCCGATGCATTAGCCACATCTCCTAACCCGTCACAAGGTCCCCGATTCGGGGGAAAAGGAGAATGAAACGCTGAGTATCCCGTCTCCCGACCCTAGTCGCTTCTAGGATTGCCGTCTTGCCAAACTACATTTATAGTGTTTTGACTCCAGTTAACTCATCTATAGCACGAATGAAACCTTTTCCAACTTAAGTATCCGGTTGGATAGAAATAGGCTTCAGTCATAATTTAACAGTTGCTTTGAATCCATCAGTGATTGGAAAAGCTCGAGTTACAAAGTTTTTGTCAGTGTGATTAGAAAGTGACCGCTGTTTCTAGCGGCGAGAGGTTGTTCCCGCCTCTGAAGTGGTGTTCGCAGAACTTTTCAGCTTTTTAAGGCTCCATTTTGAAAATTTGAAATGAACAGATACGACAGGGAAGAGACTCCCGAGAAACGTGGCGACGAGCTCCGAGCCCTTAATCCTGGCGACCACCTTAACCTTCTTGAAGTTCCTGTGAAGGGACTGTTGTCCAATCAGTCCTCCTCAGCAGATTTACATCAGGGTTTTCGAGATGTGAGGGATACGGTGCCTATCTACGATCGGGAGATCGCTTCCAAGAAAATCGTAAGCGTGTTTTTTAATGCTGTTAAGCTTCATGCTTCATTAGAGTTTTATTCTGGTCTGCCAAAACGGTCTATTTGGTTTGTCGCACCTGGTAGTTTCCAGATACAACCAAAGCTTCAGGTAGCTCTTTACCTACCTGTATTAGACGGAACACATGTCCAAAATTCTCATTCATTTCATTCATAGGAGCATTTTCCCGGTCAATTTTTTTCATAAAAAGTGTCAGTATTGAATCAACAATAGGTTCTAAAGCTCCTTATTACGGTTACTTGCTTGGTGGTCTACGAAAGCCCATTCATTCAAGACTGTGAGAATATTTATAAATTCAGCTGCATTTTTAAACAAGTGTAGGCGTCAGGCGTGAAATAAAAATAGCCAACGGAGTCAGGCTGATTAATCTTCGGATGCACTGCTCTACTTCCCTCATTCAGGAGTGCCGGAAGATGAAAGTCATCGGTGGTTTTGGTTTTCGTAAATCAAAAATACTTTGTTATGTACGGTAGAGCATGCTGAACGTTGTTTTGTAAACTTTCGCACTAGCAATTACGCTAACTTTTGCTAGTGCCTTCGGTCGTTTATGAGTCTCGCAACAAGAACTTCCACCCGTACAGGTTAAGCTTTTATCTGTGACGAACAACAACAGAGTCTATTATCCTGTCCTGGCATCTTTACCGCACTGATTTAGTAGGTCAAAGGCGGGAGTTGGCGGTTTTTTTACCATCGTACAAAAACTATGTCATTGCCGCTGCAGTTAGAGCTAGCCTACTTCGGCAACTGTGCAGATAAATCGCACTATATCGCACAATCATCCGTCCTTCCCTCTAATTAAATTCCATACTACCTGCGTACTAAAGCCGTACAAAAACTTTAGCATGAGAAAACAGAGACTTGATTGTATCGTCTTAAAGTCACAGGACCTTGAAATCAATTTGCAAACCGGGCTTTTCAAAACGTTGTGACAGATCATAAAATTGCACACTTCTCCTTTCAGTCATACTCAGGAATCATCCAAGATGAGAGGAGTGATCGCAAAATTCTAAAATTGCACCGAGTGAAAAATGTCGCAGTCACATGTCACTCGGAGAAAATTATGCCGGTGCCAAGTTTCCTCAAGCTTTCGTCAGAAACACAACTGTCTGAAATCCGAGCGCCTGACTCCCCCCTCCCCCTCGAATCGCTTACTTCCACTCTGTTCCTTTATCATGTACGAAATCTGCTTCACAATTGGCTAGAACGGCGGGTGTGGTGATTTCTGCACATGCCAAATGGGCCAAATGGTAGACAATCCCCTTCCAGAACTGCTGCTTATTGCATCAGGCAGCTTTTCTGTACCAGTTAGAGCTGAGCCTGGCGCCTCTGACGTCCCCTGTTTGGCGAATTCGTAACGTCTCTGTCTCGTGATTGAGGGGGAACTTGAGTCATCCTTATGTTATCTGATCCATCCAGTTCGACCTGGTCTAGCATCGTTGTCATTAGTCATTACTCATTTACTTTTGCATTTCAACAGCTCCGCTCCTCCATGGGTATTAAGCACAGGAAAGACTCCAGACTTCCTGTCCGTTCACCACATGTTGGCGTATTTTCCGTTGGAAATTCGCGATCGGGTTGTGGTTTTTTAGCCCATTGGTTTTGCTATCATGAGCGCATGCAGATGGCCCACTTGGTGATTTTTCGCAAGAATTGCTTTCACCATAGAAGCCAAGGAACCAAATGAAGCATTCAATTCATATGCCCAGGAATGCACATTTTTTATGACTTTCCTCATCCAAAGTCCCGGAGATGATCGAAAGGATCAGTACGTGAGCTTTCTTTATGCATTGCAGTCACATGAAGGAAATTACTTTGACGACATGATTAAGAATGAGTGAACTACCATCGTCAAATTCCAGGCCAGGTATATAAATGACGCAATAAGGCATAAGTTCCCTTTGTGGTGCACATCATTCAAAGCATTCAAACGGCCGCTTAGTCCTGTTGAACCGTTGTTTTCGGTACGGACGTCACGAGATTAGTGAATATTTTTGGCCTACGTTCATGTGAATTCGGCGCACTTCCTCTTTGAGCTCTTCCCCTTACCTATGCATGGACCCGTTGCTTTCCCTAACCCTGCTCCTCCTCCCCCATCGCAGTCAATGAACAATTCAAGGGCAGGGTGCCGGAGTGGTAGAACAACAAAAACTTGTATTGTGGAAGAGAGTATTCGCCAAAAATGCAAAGAACCGTTATGCCTATGCTCCCACATTGTATGTACATGAGTATACGACAGCGGCGTCTGCTCCCGCTCCCCTCTGCCAATTCGCGAATTCTCGCACAACTCCCGCGGTCACATGGTAGATGCGGGTATCTGCTGACTCGCAAGAGCAGGAGTGGAAAACCCGGCTTTTCATCCTACTTGTACATATTGGAAAGGAGGTAAGTAGGCCAGGAAAGTCGGAGAAAGATGACGCACCAGCACGGCTACATGGTTCGGACTCCAGGTTTTGCTATAATGCGTTCCCCGAAAGGTATACAACATTCCTTTCTCCAGTCACCCGATCTCACATACCTATGACCCTGGCTTACTTTCTCCGCCGTTAGTGGCACATCACTTTTGTAGTATTTCTGTCCTGTGAAAGATCCAACTTCCGCGTGTCTCTCTGTCTCTCCATGCTCTAGCTCCACACTTCTCCAGATTTCCAGTTCAGTTCTCAAATTGCCAACTTCAAGTTCCATTCGCAATTTCTCTCCCAGGGCATTGCAAACTCGTAAGCATACTCGTCTTTAGGACTAGTGTGAGGTGGGATTTGCGTATCAAGTTGGAGTACGTTTGCAAATTTTTTTTGCAAATTCTGTTTATTGTGTGCTACGAAGCGGGAATTATTGTGAGGCGGTGCACATTTGCTTAAAGCGCCGTTGCCGAGGTAATTAAGAAGTCCAGTTCCGCCAATCTTGTTTAACGAAATATTGATTTTGCTAATTGAATTTGCCTACTTCGTGGAAGACATTGGAGAGGTGTACTGCCTCCTCGGGTCTTATAGTTTTTATGGGATTTATCTAACTCCTCTTTCCTTGCATAATTTTAGCCAGCCTAAAAATACTCATAGTGATTCGTCAGCATGTCGGTAACGTGGACTTTCATGATTTTGCACCCGTGTTATAGTAGTCTACATGTTTTGTTGTTTTTGTTTTGACTAATTATAGCAAACTTACTAGCGTTTACTAATTCAAACAGAACCTTGGTTTTCACTATGTAAAAGTTGACATTTGGAATCAATTTTTTGTTTCTTATTAGGATTCAGTGAGTTGTTTGTAGCTTTGCACGGTTTTTTTCTTATTCAATGTTAGAAATGTGACCAAAATAATATAATCAAGAGTTTTCAATTGTGCCCGATTTTTAATGCTGCGTCGACCAATAAGAGCCCTGCTAGCGACGAGGGAAACCAACGTGTGAGTATACTAAATCTTTAATCGCCCAGCATTAGTAACGTAACTTGACTTGCGCAAGCGTAATAACTTGACATGCATGCAAACTTATAGAAAGCAAATGTTTGAACAGCGTTATTTGAAGTGACAGCTCAAAAATTAGCTCCAGTTTTTGAACTGATTGCGTAGAAAAGTGCGCTTGCAGTTGTCGACAGTCCAATTGTGTGCAATTTTCTATGCACTATTAGAACAATATTTTTACCCATGAGCCCGCGTCTTCAGATCTGTTTAAACTAATTGCAGAACTATAATGTGCATTTATCTTTTCGCGCAGGGTTAATTGAAACTAGTAATTATAGCCGTAATATCTTATTTAAATCTGGTGAGCTACAACTGAAACTTTACAGTTAACTCTTTACTCGCATGCTGCAGGAGAGCAATCCGATCAATCCAACCGCAGGATCAAAGGTAAATATTGTCAAAGTTAAGCTCTCTCTCAGATTGGTGTCTGATTACATTCACATTGATTGCGTCTTTCTTCTCCGTTCCTTCCGTAAGAAATAGTCAGGGATGTTTATACAGGATGTTTACATCTAATTTCACAATCCTTACCATGATTTCTCAACAAGACATGAAACAATTCTTGGGAATTGGGCTCAACTTACACACGTTAACAAGTCTTTTAGCATCCATTGCTATTCCCCATGTTTTAGTCCAGTTTCTAGTTCGGCACGTTCCATGAGATCAATTCTTCAGCCATATTTTAGCGTATCATCCAGGCTTAAATATCAGGAAAGGCTTGCCTATCCAATATTGCATTCGTCATTTCAGTTTCAAAAGCCAGACGAATCTAGTCAGAAACGACGGAAGAAAGCTCATGATGCAATATCCTTTCCTACAACCTTGAACTACATCTGGCCTTTGCCTAGGTGAAGCCGAGACGAAATTCAATCCTTTTAATGAAACTATTTCCTCAAACCACGGATTGGCAGACTCAATCCAAGGTCTCCCTTAACTAAACGTACCAATAAACATTGAACTTCACCAGAGCGGTGAATTACATCCCCAGCTACACAAAATCACTCAAGTGTCGTAAATCGATGGCTTGCTTGCATGTCCTGTATCATTCGGCTTTAACTGCAACTGTTATTTCCTGTCCTTGCCTTATCCTTAAGCCCTAAAAAGTTTCCACTCATGGTACCGTTTCATCCACCTAATTTTCAAAACAAGGACACTAATTTCTTTTCATTAAAGGCTGTTTAAAAGCTTACTCGCCTCTTAGCTTCACTTTCTCTGTCTTTCTTATTTCTCTGCTGCTGCACTCACGGACATGATGGAATCCCCAGGCGACCAATGCTCAGACGGTACGATATCATTGCTTGCTTTGCAACCCGACATTATTAGTCTTATGGATTCTCAAATATAGCCTTTCTCTAGTTCGAGGCACCTGCATTCTACAGTATGCATGCAATCAAAATGGTTTTTCCATGAATAATACATACGGCCAGGTACCACCCGGTTGAAGATACCACTTGAGCAAATCCTCGCAAAAACTGTACTCAGACAATCATTTCTATGTTCACAAGGTTTAAGCCCACCGAGCAAGAAAGGGAAGTTTCCTCTCCAAGGGTTCATTGTTGTCTACTGTTGAGGAAATCATTAGAGGACGGTGAAGGTTTTCAAACCGCAACAAAGGAGTACCTTCAGGGTTAGCATTTTTGCAAAGGATGCACTTTGTTGCAACCTGTTGAGAAACCGTTGGTGTCCAACTTTGAATGCAGTCAGATGCTGAGCGATACCATTATCAATCCACATTACTCGCGTGCTCACCCGTTAGCATGTGCAATTCCTCCTTCGCAGACTGAACGTTTGCAATTTGCGAAGATAATTTGCAATTTGCTGCTGCAGCGTGTACTCAGCAGTCAGCAGTACCTGTGCACTTGATGTTGTACTGCTTACTGCTCCCTGATCACCGTCTTTCTTACAAGAGCTGACCATGGCTCAAGCCATGGGCTTTGTGGATATTGCATAGCCCTACGATGTTGTACCTATCGGCAATTATTGTATTTGCAAGGCTAGAGAGGTAGCTCTCAGTCAGTCAGACAGCTGAATCTCATTCAAAGAGTCTCATTCCTAACCTAACTCACTTGGTATGTTGCACCAGGCTAAATGCCAAGTTTAACTTGGAGTCTCTACCCCCGCACTCCGTGCAAAAATCATCACTTGCAAATCTGCCTTCTAAGGCGCGCATTCTAGTAGCTTTCCAAGCTTCCTTCTCCAGGGCTGGTGGTGAAATTGTGGTTTTTGCTCCGCTGCTCTGGTACCGTCAGTACTTTGCAGCTCGGTCACGTACAGTTTCTACCATAAGTGTGTCACGTTTTCCGGACTTTTACACATTCCGTTAGACGATCATGGGCGTCAAGGGTGAAGACAAGGTATTTACTCTCATTTTCTCTCCGAATTGCCTTTTCTTGTCCGTCATCACAATCGTACTTCAGGGACTGGTTTCTGTAATGGTCATCTTTCGTGAATGGAGGCTCATCTGGAGATTGTTTACCTTTTTTTCATTTGTCCATCAAAGCCTTTTTGGACTTTCTCCTTCTGATTGTATAGAGAAAGGCTCGACTTCCATGAACTTCCTGGTGTTTTTCGTCATCTAGTTAATTTAGTAATGCCCGAATTTGCTTTCATTTCGGCTTACGTTGACTTCTCATCAGGTGATTTATCATGGAAAATGTAGGTTGAATCCTCAATTGACAAAGTTCAAGGACTAGTAACAGAGAATTGAAGCTCAAACGTTCATCAACTAGACGCGACGTACGTAAGAGAGCCGGCTGTGAAACAGGTGTCAAGATGACTCTATGACGTTAGCGAGTGAGAATTCATTGTGGATGTACTAGAAGTGCATTCGCGGCTAGTGTCATTACTACAGTTATTCTTAAACATGAATGTCAGGTTGTTAGGAACACATTTTCGGATTGCATAAGCAATTCTATTTGATCAGTTTGTTCATTGGCGTCTTGCCTACCAAAGGCAATCTTATCTGACGCCAGCTATTGTGAAATGAATGCAGGGTTTTGAGCGAGACTTGTGGTGGTCTTGACTCCTTGACGTATTTGCAGATATCAGTTATTGATTACTACTGGCCACGACTTTGATTGCGGTGAATTTGCAATACGGCGGATTCATACCTTTCTTTTCTGGTCACATGTGAGATATGTTTTGAAACCTTGAAATCCTTTCTGTGATTAGCTCCGCTTCGAAATGTACAACTTCTGTCTTTTCTAGGTACTGACATTGTGACAGTTTGCTTTAGTTGCCATTGAACTGTATTTTTGTCGCGATCTTCAATCGATACTATTTGCATCACTTTTGTCTCTCCTCATTGCTGACATTGAAGTCATGGAAATTCAGGGCAATACAATCCTCTGTTTTTTAGACAAGTGCACGAAGTTGCTCCCACACCACTATTATGATTTGAATGCCATGATTATTCGTCTACTCCCCTCGCTCCACTTCTTCAATACGACCTTGTTTAAGCAATTAGTTCCTTATCTGCTCAAGATTTTTCACCTAGTGCTGGAATACACGTAGGTAGATACATGCATACAGCTAAATAGCTTTAGTTAGACCATCAGGTCTGAGTTCTGTGTCTCGTGGGTGGCGACCTGTCTGAACTAATTACAAATTCCAATTAGCTCACACGTAGGCTTCCAGTTGACACTTTTGCCGACAGGTTTCTTTCGGAAGGTCAGCATGGCATGTGGATCATGGGGGGGGGGGGGGTAAAGTCCTGATCGATCGTTCTACCAATTGCTTTCTTGATGACGCTATGGTTTGGTGAATTACCTGTGAAAGACGCAATGCTTTGTAGTCATTGACCAATGCATTAGCCACGGTTTCAGCTTGAACAGGAGTGGAAATGGTGTTTTCTTGACGGAGTTTGAAAATCATGCAGATTTGAGTATTGGAGATTCAATTTGAGATTTCTAATTTATTAATCCGAAGTTCTATCACGGGGAGTATGCTCAGATTGATTGAACTTGAACAACGTTGTTGTAGCTATGATAACTTGCGTTAGACTGGTTGCAAAATACCTTCCGACTTCTGCCGACTCCAGCCATTGACATTAGCTCCAATGTCAGACCACTTACTTTCTGCTACATTACGTTTCGGAGCAGACGATGAGGAGGTCTGGATTTGTGCCGACTCAATTACTTTTCTGATAAGACGATGCTGTTCCTCCTCACTGTTATATAATTACCTATACGAAAGAGTACAAGCTTTGATTCTAAATGCTCTGATTCACGTGTGACGGGGAAATTGTGGAATATTTCCTAGTATTCGGAGATATACTGTGTTGCGATTGCGATTTCGTTTTCACGTAGCTTCCCATACTCTTATATCAGACTTGAAAGACCTTAGTTCTTTTCAATTGAGCAAAGACACTTGACACTGACACTTTTGACATGAGATTCCTTGTAATAAAGTCACATTACAGAAGACAAGGTGAAGGGTCAGTCTCGGTGAGGTACTCGCTTGTTTCAATACAACACTTTAGTTATCACGAGTGGATAGCGTCGTACATTCATGGATCTTTGCGTCTTTTCGTAATGTCTCGTGCAATCCTCAGCCGAGCATCATAATCCTTTCATCAGTAAAAAATGAACTTATCTTTTATTAAAAAAGGTCGTCGAGGTCGTTGCATTTCGGAATTGCAGGACGCTAACATGGTGCGAGTACCTGTTTCTCCTCAGTTGGCGACGCTTTTCACTGTTTTTGTCCTGCGGACAGGTGTCCCAGTTGGTAGTAACTTCCCCAGGTTCTAGTTATTTGCATCCCGAGACATTGCCAAGAAGAGTTGTGAATTAATGTAACAATCTGTCAGTGACCGTTATCGTATAGTGGTCATTCATTCTGCAGTAGTTGGCGAAAAGTTTTATCATGCCATATCTTTCTCGGATGCAGATGACAGTGTGACATCCTGTCAGATTTGCAGACTGACCTGCTGGTCAAGTGTTTTTGCGAAATGGAAGTCGGACTTTGGATCAGGATATGGAAATTTTGCAACATTTGTATACTTGCCGTTATCACACAAGTCATACTTAATTTCCACATGTGTTCCATTTCACCATTGCCCTTATGCTCATGGATGTTTGTCGGGCAATTAAAAATCCAGTATGTTGCGGTCGGAAAAACTCTGCGGTAGGCCTTGGGTAATACTGTACTTGTTGCCAATTTGTCGCCTACTGTTTTGTCTTACTGAATTCCAGGATGTGGTGATGGCTCACATGATCGTAATGCATACTGTAAATTGTTTTATGCTCAAGGCGACAGGAATGATTTTATTGACTTTATGCATTT
>VRMD01003386.1:0-11054 GCA_009872375.1 Sminthurides bifidus | reverse complement strand
ACATTGTTCCCCGTCCTTTGTTTCAATGAATCTTTACATGATGAATTTCCAAGACTGATTGCCGTATTCGCAGAATAGGGATATTTTTAGTATTTGATATACAAGGCTCACTTTTGAACAGGTGAACACTTAGAGATTGGGCGCTGAAACTCTGTTTACAATCAAATGCTAGCCTTAACCAGCTCTGTAAGCATGTATGGCTGAACACGAAGCTTAAAATCTGGTCGGCACTCCAACCACTACTGCGCTATAGGTGTAGCCATAGCATCCGATGAGACTGTTCAGATTTGTTTGTGACAGCATGGGTTTTTGCACCCAAAGCATTTATGAAACGAGCTGTTGAACGCCTGAGCAGACGTGGCAGGTTGCAAATTGTGGTGAAGTTTTTGCCACAATGTTTTTCTCGAAGCTTGCCTTGAGATTATTTTTAGACTGGTACAATTGTCCGTAAACTGGACCTCAAGCTCGGTGTGAGAGTAAGAGTGAGTGAGCTAAAGCCGGTGAGCATAATCTGCCGTTTAATCTGTAGCAAATCAGATTGTGTTAATGTTACTGAATTGGACCGCATGACAAAGGCATTAATGAAGGAAGAGAATTGACACGATAGTCTTCCTGGACGACAGATAGGCATCTTGAAGGGGAAAAAATCCACAACCTGATACAGCGCAAGGTTCATCGGTGAGGAGAAAAAGCGTGAAATGAAATTTGAAGGCCGAGGAGGGAAACTCGTGAAAAACGTTTTCACTTGATACACAAAGATCATCGATGGGTCAAGTGGAACATGTACGTTGCACACGAGATACGAGTGGTCGATGCAAGGTTAACTAAAAGTTTGATAAATCTGCTAATAAGACTGCGTTCAAAAGAGCTGACGGAGCCAATGCAGGAAGGAAGATCTATTGACCTTTTTCTGCGCCGGGAAACTTCCACATAGCAATAACCATGATAAGGGACTCATGAGTCCGCACAGCGAGCTTTTTAATACTCAATCTTAATGTTTGGAGATAGAGAATATCTCTCATTTTTAAACGATAGTCGAGTGCTGAAAGCTATCGGGTTGTTGTGCTGAATGGGTTGAGAATTGGACATTGTGGGGAAATGTGTCTTATTGGCACTATGTGGGACGGACGAAGGAGAGGAAAATGTGCATGGCGTGATCTATGACTTTTTGAATGATCTAGATAGATGGTTATGGCTCGCGATACCTTCGGGAGTTAAGAGAATGAGCTGATTCACGATGAAGGTGAAATTACGCCTGCACGAGAAAGGAATCGAAGGAATAATCGGATAAGCAGTTAGAAAGAAGGGATAAAACAATTTGCTCCGAGTCAATTTAGCCAGTTGAGTCAGTTTTTTGACTGTTAGACGATGATGAAGGTTATATGGAGTCACGTTGCAGGAAAGCCGTTACTAGTGTTGTTTACTCGGAATACTCGTGAGAGATTATTTCATGACCTGGAAAGCGTATGAGTTCCAACCTGTCCGACCTGATGATCGTAATGAGAGTGTCGTGTAGAGCTGGGAATTGGATTGCAATTCGTCAGCTGTTTTGATTCGTCCTCGGATCAGCTCTGCGTTTCTCGTTTCGGTTCTGTCACGAGAAACTAGATTGGGTTCACTGAGCAAAGGGTTCGGACAGGAGGATGAAGGAGCGTAAGCCAAACGACGCCAAATTCAAGTTTCGTAAAGGAGCTGAACGTTTGCAAATTGAATGAGGACGTTGGAAATGTATGCGTAAAAAGAAATAGGTTTTAATAAAATTCTGGTTTGACGGCAACAAGAAACTCACTTGGGCAACCATAATACATTCCTTGGACGTCCCCTCAAAGGAGGCAGACAAGCTCAAGTTTGGACTGGCTCGTGGCTAGCAAGGGCTGTAGACGTGGTGCAATTTGCGTCATTATTTGCGGTCTTGGCTCCAAGAGTTGCAGCGTGCAAGCAGGCTTTGCGAAGTCTTTTTGTGATAACAAGTATCCCAAACTGCAGCGCAGTGGACGAGAGGGAGACGGCCAGGGCTGATTTGTTGCTGCTACGAAAACGATTAATGATACCTGATGAGGGTGAGCTCACTTTGGCATGTAAAGTAAGATTCGCACCTCATGTCACTCACATCGGGCCTTGAGGTTGCCCCTCTGCTCCTGCCCCAGGCCTTATGCAACGCGAGGTAACCTATTGAACTGAGGCAATGAACCAATGCGAGAGTGCACAGAATATTGAGCTGGCAACACACTCCTTGCGAACTTGGGAGGATTAGCTAATTCTGTAACGAAAAACAGGACAGAATCAGTAATTTAACAGTCGCAATCGGTAGCAGCGATACGTTTCGTGGCGAACCATTATGCACCAATTAAGTAACTGTATATCTCCTTCACCCTTCCCCTTGAGTTGCAAATTGACTTAAACAGACGAAATGTTTGCTAAAGTCAATTTGCAACTAATAGAAAAGAGTTTGGGACCTCGCAACAAAACGCACAGGAGGAAATGAACAAGTCATTTAAGTGTTTTGAAAGCCGGTGAAATCGTTCTCGCCACTTTACAAAAACAAGCTCGATGCGCAATAGGACTGGTACGTGTGCACGGAGTAAGCACTGGGCAATCTTTTGAATTAGGCTTTCATGACGACTTGCAAATTCACGGTTTCTTGGAAGAATAGGCCGAGGAATAATAATGTTAAAGAGGGAACACATGCGGGACAAAACGTTGGTGAATTTCACCTCATTCCTTTGTAAAAGTACTGGCACAAAAAATCAGCAGGAGGTGGATCGAATCAATGTCGGATGCTTTTTGATAATACACGACTACGAGAGAATGATTTGCTAGATTGCTTTTTCGTGTGTCATGTTTACGATGGTTGCTGAGGTTCTGCGAATCTTGAGCAAAAACATGAGATTCACAATTCCAACGGCCTAAGCAGCTTGCCAGTTTCAGAAACTTTGCAAGGGGGAATGTGTTTCTAATTGGGTTGAAAAATCACACCGCAACTTACTGCTGAATGCGTGCGTAGGAGGTTTAAAAAACAATGGGCAGGTACTGATGCATCATTGCCGTGGACTGATACCAAGTGGCACTTGTGTACTTTTCTTCTGGACTTGAATTAATGGTGTGCAAATGTTATGTCTGTATTAACCTCTTCCCAGAACGTGAATGGTTAAATAATTTAGCTCATTTGACTCACTCCACTGATCCAATAATGTAAGCAATATGAAGCAATGACGACCCTCTCCAGGAGGTCAGCATGGATGTAATTCAGTTTGGTGCTGTCATAACGCTGTTGTAACGCAGATTAAAACTCATGTTCAACCTTGGCAGCTAATGAAAAGAATCTGCGTAATGCGTTCAGGTCCTCGACAGACATCTTCGCTGTCAGGAATTGAATGTGTCTCATTGTACGATATGTGAGGTTGTAGGGAACAGAGGGACAAAGTCATGCAGGAAACTGTTTGTTAATCCAGACATGGCATTAAGAGTGCAATTAATGACTTTATGACGGCAAGCTAAGATTTGATGCGCTAAATTGTTTTAAGTTGTCGGCTCTTGTAATCAATTACCTATTCTCGCAGGAACTTCCACTGAGGAGGGACTCAGAGCCGTTCGAGTTATGGAGAAAGCCACCCGTGACACCGATGCTCAAAGTATGGTTTTTCAACGTGACCAACGTGGAAAATTTCTTAAATTATGGAGAGAAATTGCGATTGCGCGAAGTTGGGCCTTACGTGTACTCGTAAGTTTGATGCTTGTTTTTTTCTTTTTATTCCATACAACTCATATTTCAAAGCAAGTGTAATTCTAGCAGCTCGTTTACCATACTAGTGACTGACTCCAGGCTGACTGTTCATGCTAGACTGTCGTGTGTTTAATTGTCGGGAATAGTGTGACGACATCAAGCATTTGCGTGTGTGATCAATTGAATTTTTTGTTTACAGTGAAAAATGGGAAAAAATCGGAGTAGAATGGCATCCGAATGGAACTCTGTCGTATAGACAAAAGAAGATATTCACCTTTTGAGCCTACCATGTCTATTGGCAGCGAGGAGGACAATTTCACGCTTCCCAACGTACCACTCATTGTAAGTGATTTTTGCGTATTTATAAGCAATTATCTGTTCAGTGACGTCGTTCTCGTGCCTCTTCATCAGTTACTTTTAAGTTTGATTCTAGACCTCGTGACTCCATGCAAACAACATGAGTTAAAACAGAAAGAAGTGTTGCACGCATCGGACAGTCACACAGACACGAATCATAGATTTGCCAAATGACCGTATGAATTTTAATGTTGAAGCGACGAGACTGGGTCTAAGAGTGTTATGACGAGCACATCGGAACCTTGAATCAATGAAACTTTTGAAAACTATTGAGTTTAAACTTCATAAACAATGTTCTGCCCCCGCTCATCCTTGTATTGTTGATGTTTTATAGAGTGCCGTTAGTCAGATGAAGTCGCAGACTGATATTGTGAAGAAGGCCTTGGCAACGCTCATGGATATTTTGAAGCTGGAGCCCTTCGTAACCCAGAATGTGAAGAAGTTGATGTGGGGATATGACGACCCGTTAATTAAGCTGGGAAAACAAACGCTGAACGGGTCCTTGCCATACGACAACTTCGGCTTCTTCGTCGACCGAAACAACACGGAGAGTAAAGTTTACACCGTGTACTCGGGCCAGGAGAACTTGGAAGACTTTGCCCGTATTGATGTGTACGATGGAAAGAAGAAGATGAATTTTTGGAAAACTGACGCTTGTAACATGATCAACGGAACGGATGGAACTGGATTTCCCACGCCGCTCACAAACAATTCCAATGTTTATCTCTTCAACCCGGATTTGTGTGGATCGCTTCATCTCAGATACAACTATACCGTAGAGCATCAAGGCTTCGTCGCTTACAGGTGAAAAGGCCGATGTGATTTTTTTTACACCGAAGGCATGAGAATAGGTCTTTGGCTTTCAGATTCTTCACAAGTTTCTTACGTGCATTTGCAGATTCATGCCTGTACCTTCAACTTTTGGATCGGTAGAAAACTACCCTGAAAATGATTGCTATTGTCTGGAAAAGCCATGTTCAAAGCAAGGATTGTTCAACATCTCCAAGTGCCAGTTTGGTAAGATCATGTTCTTATATATTGAAAAGAGAAGCTTACAGATTTGGATTACGGAAGATTAGTTTGTTAATGATACGAATCAACGCTTGTTTCTTAATTAATTCAGGTTCACCAATCGCATTGTCATTCCCTCACTTCCTTCACGGTGATCCGACGCTTCTGGATGATGTGGACGGCTTACGCCCGGATCCTGCTAGGCATCAGTTTTACCTTGACATTCAGCCTGTAAGTGGTATTGCCTCGGTGACTTGCATTAATCCAATGAACTGAAGAATAATTTGGTGCCGTGAGTGAATATCGTTTTGTTTTCGTTATAGAAACTCGGTATCGCCATGCAAGCCAAGGGCCGTGTGCAAATCAACATTCAGATGACCCGTGTTAAGGAAATCAAACAAACTGCCAAGCTGCAAAACGTTCTCGTGCCAGTCCTTTGGTTTGAAGACGTAAGCCTTTTTCTTTCACCTTTGGTGGCTATTGTGCTGATATTTCAGCATTATCTGTACTTGCCAGAAGCTCACCAGCTGTTTGTTATGGTTTGCAGGGTATTGATGAACTGCCTCCTAAAATCACTTCGCTGCTCAACCAAGCCATTCATGGTCCCGAAATCGCCAAAGTAGCACTCTCATACGTAACTTTCATTCTTGGAAGCATCGTCCTACTCGGAGCTGTCGTCTACATGATACGAAACGCCATAAAAACGAAAGACTCATCTAGTAAAGCTAACGGACATTCCAAATATCAAGTGGTAAGGACTGTTGCACTGAGCTTGGCTATTTGCACTCATCAGAGTATCTAATTTCTGGAAAAGTTCTAGTATTACTACATGAATTTTTTTCCTTTCAGAGTGATATGGAAAAGACTACGAATGGCGTGACGAATGGAGTTGGAAAGCATCAGTACGCTAATTCAATGCTAGAAATGGATGATCAAGTAAAGCATCAAAATGGAACGAATAAGAACGGTGTAGAGCCTAATCACAAAGATATCGTTAATGGCAAAAATGGGACTGAAACTATCATCGACTCAACCGCTACGTCGGATTAGCTAGTTGAATTGTAAAAGTTAGCTAAACTCAATATTCCTGTATTTTTGTAATTATTTTTAAAATTTTAGCGAACTTCTCACTTGGCATATCTCGCAATATCTGTTTCTGCGATAGCCTTGCATTGCAATGCCCGAGGTCATGTAATGTGGAGTCACTTGCGTTGTTCCGTGGCAGGTGCCTTTCTACTTGTTATTGTAAATTTATTGAACACGTATTAAGTTAAGTAACGTAAGTTCTTTGAGTTTTAGCAGGTAAATTCGCGTCAGATTCTTCCGGGAGAAAGTTAAGCATTGGCAGCAATAGCCATGGCTCTTTCTTCATGCCATTTCAGACAATGCCAGTCGGAGACTCAATTATAATTTATGTAAAGCGATCACTACGATCCTAGTTAGAATGTTTGTTATTGAGTGCATGAGTTCTTACGGTTTAAGTGAAAAGTGTCTCTTTTGAATGCATGGTACGAAAAACTACATCATCACCTCGAATCATCTAGGTAATCAACTTGATGCTCCGTTACTAAATATGAAAGTTCTGTAGATAAAGTGCCATAAAAATAATTCTTTCGTTAATCGCCTTCCTCTACTTGAGCGTGATTGTCACATCGAAAAAGGCGGAGGGATAGTCTATGTGTATGAGCAAGTGTGCCTCTTCTTTACTACGGAAGCTGCTGTGAGTTAAATCATTTTTAATGTGTTGAACTGAGAAATTTATACCTGAATTTTGCAAACTGACAATATTCACTACCATTTCTGAATAAAATGACTATTCATACTTGATTTGATGTGATGTCCTCTCTAGCTGTTAGCATTACTTAACGGCATTAAGTCGTTAGTTCTGCTAAAACTCAAGAACAATGTGCATCTCTGATCAACTTAATATGTATTCTCTCGATTAGTTACTATTTCCGAAAGATCTTGACAAATTCAGAAGTATTGCATGAATATCATGACTAAAGTACACAATTTATTCAAATGGCAGGTTCGACTGTTTGACAATACTTTTACTGCTGTTAACCTGGTTGATTCATTTTTCGTAAATAAGGGTACATCGTTGAGCCGGAGCATCCTGAAGATCACGCGCGTGCTGAAGTGAACTCAAGATAAAGGGTAGTCGGTGTATGTTGTAATAAAACGTTAAAGCAAGAAACACAATAATAGATGATTCAAATGTAATATAGAGAGTACTAACGAAAGGCCCGACAGAGAAGCCATCAACGAAGATACAAGACAAAACTGATGCGTTGCAACTCAACATATGCTGGATGGCAATCAATATAAATATGCACGTCAGGTTAGCAAGGGCTACAAATTTCAAGTTTGTAGCATTCAATAATTTACACGAAGGATTGATAGACAATTAGCAAGGATCCAGTCAGATAACGTACCCGAACAATAACCAAATTTATATGCGATATACTTCAGTCATCTCTTCATTATGCTGAGGTCTCTATTTTAAGATTTTTGACTGCCGCACTTAATGAATCGCCTGAAAATATTAACATAACTGCCCATTAGCACCCACTTATCACGATTTATGGGATTCAGATAGATCGTATGATTGAACTTACCTCCTGAATGATTATTGACAATATTATTTAAGTCCAACTTAATGTGCTTAATGTCATCCAGTACTTTATTTGTATAAATCTTTTCCATTTCAGATTTGATAAACTCGGGCAGAGGCTCAGAAAGATTGCTAATCCTGAAACGACATTAAGATTTCAAGATGAAAAATTTAGGCAAAATACTGCATTAATAGAGAAAAAAAATGAATAATATTACCTTGTATCCACAATATTCCGGAACTCGTGTAAAAATCTTAGCAATTGCCGATTATTGCTATCGATTTTCAATGCTCGTTTGATGCTTTGTAACATTAGCAATAATTTGTCTGAAAGACAAACATAATGTATTCCATATAGCGTCAGATTATAGCGATAGATCAAACAAACCCTTTTTGTAAAGCTTACTTTTTCTGCTGTAAATTTCGTAGGCTAAAAGATGAGTTTCAATCTGGTTATTAAGCAAATGACTGAAGGGGTTGCAAAAACTTAATTGCTTCCGATAAGGGATCTGCAGCAGACGCCAACTTTTCAGGCATTAGTTCTTCAGAGGGTGGTGGATGATACTCCCCATCTTCACCACCACTTTGTTTGGATTTCGAATGATGCTCTTTCTTTTCTGCTGCTGCAGCGGCCGCCTGGTAGAAATCATTTCATTGTAAATACTTTCAAAACAAAACACGCTGAAAATTAGAGAATCACCGAGCACAACTTACTTGCTGCTCTTGTTCTAATTTCTTTCGTGCCTTGCGCTGCTTATTTTTCAACTTCTTCAGATCCGCTGGGGAAATATTGTCTGCAATATATAGCAAGAGCTTTAATGAAACTGCACCTCATGGAATTCTAACCAGAAACAAGGATTCTCGAAATCGCTTCAGTAAGAATGTATAATCACATATTTCATATGGATCTATTGGAATTAGCGTATGACATCATGTGCGACAATGATTTTATGACAGTGTAACTGTTACATGTTCACTACTTACCAGTACTGATTTGTTCGTCAGCTGATTGATTCTTCAAAGGTGAGTCATATAAATGAAGGTACACATTAATAGCACATCTGCAAAAACCAAGTTGAAAATTGAATAGATGAATGTTGGAATCACCGGTGCAATTTTACTCTGATTACATCTGTTTCTAATAAACATGAACATGAAGATCTTACTTTGCAGCCTTGAAGTAGAAAGGGTGATCACGAAGAACATCCTCTAGTCGAAGTAGCTGGACGTAAGATCGAAGAGTCATTTTCCGCAAGCAGTAGGTATGGAAGTCGTACTGGTCGTCAATTATCTCATTAAAATGCTGTTGGGAAAAAAACATTTTACTCAACGGGTCTAGAATTGCTAGTGTGGGGTAACGGAAAGTGATTCTTACCCTGTCCACCTCGTGACACTTCTTGAGAGCTTCTCCCCACTGTTCTGTTCTTTGGTAAGCTAGCGCACACTCAGTTTGGAACCACATGCATTGCATTTCATTGAGGTTATCCAGCGGTGTCGCACCTTCCTACAATTAATATTTTCAGGTGTCGGTAAGTATTGATGAATTCAAACATGTGCAAAGTCTTAAGATTGCATTTACTTACCCGTGTGAATTTTCCACAAACACTAGTAGCTTGTTCGATGTCACTTGCTCGAAGGAAGTATTTGGCACTTTTCGAGTTTACAAACCTATCAGCTGTATCTAACTCTCTAGCCTCATCCATCCATTTTGCGGCTGCTTGCATGTCACCGATATGCTTATAAATTTTTGCTTTACACATGAACAACTCAATAAGTGTTGGGGTATGCTCAATAGCATCATCAATGTACTTCATGGCTACGTCGCGCATGTTTATATGATCGTAATGCTGTGCCATGTAGTAATAAGCCCACAGCAATGCTGATGCAGGGGCACTGTTGGGCTCATCTTCTGTTAAAATAAAGAAATCGTCACAAAACAGGCGATACAGTTGGATTATGATCACATGCGCTTACAAATTGACTTACCTGCAGAAAATCGACGATTGCTTTTCAACTCAGAAATCATGTTTTCGACTAGTTGCTGAATAGCTTCGACTTTTTTCTTGTCTCGGTACAGCCGACGGAGGTCAGTAAACAACGGTGGAGCTCCTTTCGCCAAGGCAGTCTGCATATAAGGCCTCAAATATTGAACAAATGCTTCGTCTTCAGTACTTTCCAGGATTAATCGATTCGGAACACGGGCTCTAGAGTTGGCTTTCATGAATTCATTGTACATCTTGACTTTTGCTTCCGGGTCATTCTCAATGCGCAATGCCTTTTCCAGCCCATGGTAATACTCAACGTTGTCCGGATTTGCCTTAATCAACCTCCGGTAGATTTTTTCACCCTGACTTGCGTTTGATGTAAGAAGATACAATTTACCTGTAAGAATACACGGTATCCATTAGTCCTACACGGCATTTACATGAAGATTATATTTATCTCTTTGGAATCTAAGAACTCACCTAAAGTTTCGTAGTAAGTGTTTTTATCGCATTATATGATTCGCGTTATCCTCTAAATGCTTTACGGCTAACTGCAGATCACCACTGTCTACTAAAATGGTATTCTGGTAGAGCAGCAGCTCACTGTTTTCGTAATCATATACGGGCCCATCCTTCGGCTGTAGAATGTAAAGAACATCTCAGTTAAATAAAACTGCCCACACGAATCCTCCCGACAACCCAACTACACAATTTTAACCATACTAGAAAGAAACATTTGAAATGAACTCTTACATTTTGAGTTTTCCTGAATGCTTCGAGTATTTTGTATGCGGTATCAAAGTCTTTGAGTAAATGATAAGCCATTGCAAAGCCTATCCACGATGCCCGCTGAGCCGGTTTGAGGTTGAACAATTGGTGCCTGGTGTCCTGATTAAACAATGTAAGAAAGTCAAGAAACCGCACAATTGCGAAACACAATACATCCCAGTAATAAGTCATGGTGTCCGTCCATTTTCTCACCCGATATCCCCGTAGATCGCGTATATGGATCTGAACGATTGACAATTCTCGTAAAATTTGAATGTTGTTAGGATCATGTTTTAAAGCATTACGATACGCTTTGATAGCCTCCTCATACTTTCTTTCCGATCTCTGCAACCCAGACAAAAAATTCACATGTGAAATGCGATTAAAATCCAGTCATTGAGTTCAAACTGGCTTTCAGTTTATTAGTCTACGTTCCAAAGATTTCTTAGGAATAGGAAGCACAATCCACATGGGCTCAAAGCAGAACTCACCTGCAAAAGACCGTATACATGCCAACACGTGTGAGATCTCAAATCCTTCTTCAGCCCCCGCCTTACATCAGCATAAGCTTCCTCTCGCCGACCCATGGCATTAA
>VRMD01003385.1:0-11055 GCA_009872375.1 Sminthurides bifidus | reverse complement strand
TCAAGGTTGGCATAGGTGTTGCGCCTGTAAATAGTAAGCAAAGAGGCATTGTGTGACAGATGTACGATAATAGGTAATGATTGTTGGCGAAAGTTACCTTGAGAAACTGTAGCTAGTTTGGCGACCATTTCCTTTTCAAAGTTTCACGGAGCCGGAGCAGTCTTGATGAATTTTTCACCTTTAAAGCTGATCATAAAGAAGCATTGGGGAGACCATTTGGCATGTTCAAGCTATGGCACGTCATCAGTGACCCATTTACCCAAAGTAAGGTCGCAGTAGTAGCAGGTTACTTTGTCGCTTTCACCGGTGAAGAAAAATCCAGCTTGAACAGCTCTTTTGAAAATATGATGTCTTTTACTGGCACCGGCTCGAACTGAAAAAATCGAAGATGCTATTTGTACTGATTGAAAGTTTCAATGTGGTTAAAGTTTATAATAATGAATTTGTTTGTTCTTACGGGATTCGATTTCGCTGGCCATGTTAGCGAGAACGGAAGATTTAATCGTTTGGGGCTGTTGAGTAAAGCAACCAGTTGTTTGGTTGGGCCGTTTTGAGAAGCAGTTGCGCCCGCATTACCATGATTACCGGCGGACGGTTGTTCGAAAGCATGTGTAATGGACAGAAATTGATATGAATCTACATGCTCAGATGTTGACTATACTTTAAAAAAGATACAAAAACTACAACAATTATGGTATCAATGGAGTTACCTGATGTTTCTGCATCCATTGGTTCGACTGGTGGTGGCGTTGGAGTCTCGTTGTTGCGTACATCCATGCCTGATGATGTATAAAGTCAATGTATGGCGGAACACGTAGGGTATCTTCAAAGTAATGCTAGTTCAGAAGTCTTTTCGGAAAATCGCATAGGAGATTTCAAAAATATACTTAGCCAAAGACTTCAGCTGGATGATAGCTACGAAGTGGCATGTCTGGAATTATCTTACGCAGCAGGATCGGTCATTATTTCAGCTGCTATTGCAAGAGTTCAACTCTTTAGAGGAGCTAGCTCTACAATTGGGGATGGCGAAGCAGATGCATCAGATGAAGATGAGTCGTCATCATTGTCATTTGACGAGAATGGAAATTCAGTTCCAAAGGCAAAAACGAAAAAAAAATGTTTAAAATGTTTGTACTTTTACACACCTAATGTAAAAGCAAATCCTGGAATAATTTCAAGGAAGAAAGACCGTACCGGTGAAGATTTTGAGCGAGTTTCATATTATACTAAAAAGGACATCACGAGTGTCGAAATGTTACTTCAGGAAATGAAAAATTGTATTGTGTTGTTCAATGTGGCTTATGACGATTATTTTTTCTGCGTCTATTGGGTAGAAAGATAGACGACGTAACTGGCTTATATTTTCTGAGCAAGTAAATGCCATACTGGGGCTGGATGATAACTTTATTGAGTCACCGGAAAGAGATCAAGACGTGAACTTTAAAACTAAATATATAGAAATTAAAGGAATAGTTACGATTTTTGATAGATATGCACAAAGTTATAAGTATACACAGATATTGTTTTGCCCATAAATGTAGGATCTGTGGTCGCTCCTTGTATTTAGTGTTTACCATTCCAGGGAAAGAATAGGGAGGTTGTGTACCAGAATTTTTTAAATCCCATTTATTTAACCCTATCTAAAACCAAAATAGATCATTCACGTATGGATTGGGTCTGAACAAGGACAAATACGTTTCTCTACCCCAGCGTCGCATTAAGTTTGAAGTTTCGCCAAAAATCGAATGTTCAATTCGAATTTGAATCCCGAATATTATGGAATATTAGTTCCAGTACAAATAGGAGAAGGGTTTCCAGATGGTGCTCAGTCCTATTTAAGAACTAAAGGTCCACAGAGAGGAGCTGGTCTGGGATCAATACTTGCTTCTTAAGCGAAAAACTAGTTCCATTTGCTTCTAAATACTTGATTCCTCACGCGTCTAGCGCCGTCAGATCTGTCCTATCGGATGTAGAGGAAGGTAAAAGTTTTAAGGATTCTGTGAAACGAAATTCGGCATCTGCATTAAAAGGTATGATGAGGACATATGCTGATCAGTCTGGAAGTGGTCGTCGCCTTGGACGGAGAAGAAAAGCTAGCCATTGTTAAACGCAAAAAAGGCCAGAAGAAGGAAACGAGTTCAACGCCGTAGAGTTATAGATCGGGGATCAATATTTGATGGATTTTAAAAGTGCCGAAACGTAAGCCACAGCTGGGGGTACGGGAGAATCTTATAATTATGTTTATCTGAGACCCCAGACGCATGCTTGGCAACGAGTCTTTTGATTTGACATTTGTCCCATCTTCCGTTACCGAATATTTTCCAGTGAGTAGTTTGAGTGATAGAAATGCACCAATACAGTTTGATGTGGGTGGATAAGATAATACTTACGTTGACATAGCTGAAACTGAGTTGTACATTAAAGCAAAGTTCGTTACTCGTGCTGGTGCGGATGTACAGGATATTACTTACAAGTCAAATATTTCAAACGGTGACACCACATATCATGTCTGCCAATAATTTTGGTCACAGTATTTTTAAAAGAGTGTCAGTACATATTCAAGATGTGAAACTAACGATAGCAGACGACAATCATACTTATCGAGCATACTTTGACATGCTTTTGAATTACGACAAAGTACATCAGGATACACAAGGGCGTAAATCGCTGTTTTTCAACGATATTGATGGTTCTGATTCCTTAACAAGTGATAAAGATGGGCCGAAAAAACGGCAGCTGTTAGCAAATAAAAACGAGTTTGAGATGATTTTTTCCCCAAAAGTAGATATAATGCAGCAGCAGAAATGGCTACCTCCAAACCTAAATTTGCGATTTGCATTTGAGAGATCCGCCGATTGAGAGATGTCTTGAAGATTATTTCTGCTGTTTTGAGAATCAAACATCGTACAGTTCTACCGACTGTTGCTATCAGCCACCTTAAGGCTTGGCAATCCAAACCTATGATGTACCCTATGAGAAGAACGGAAGTAAATCCGTTTGTGATAACCCCCGGAGTTACTAAACGGAGAGAAGAAGCCATGTTTAATGGGTTACAACCATATTGCATGCTCCATGCTTCCACATCTTGCAGAGATTTGGATCTGATGTATGTGGACAGTATTGTATTTGTTTTTTAAAGCACATGTCTAGGTGTAAAAGTTTGCCTAGATTTTATTCTCGGTTTTCTCGAGATCAAAAGAAGAATGATGAATATGCTATTATTTGTGATAACAATATTGGTCATTGTGAAAAAGGGTGCAAAAACATTTGTATGCAAAGAAGTATCCCGAGATGTAAATAAATTAAACAAATTCAATTAAATAAAATTGATCATTTTCCTTTATTTGCAAAAAAATAATCAACCCAGTTATCGGCTTTTGCCGCTCTGGTTTCATACTTATGGTACGCTTTTCCAAGGATTTCTGCACGAACTGCCTTGCTCATATTTGTTGTTTGAATACGGAGTTTCTTAAGGGCATGATACACACGTGTTAGTCCAACTTTATATCCCACACATTTAGTTTTACTACCAAGTAACATTTCTGAAGATCTTTGTAACTAGACTTCGGTATTACTTTACCTTGAAGAACAATTTCGCCTGTTTCGTTGTGTGGGATGTTGTGTTAATGTAAGAAATCGTAAAGTATTTCACCTCGTTTAACCTGATTCAAAATCTCGTTTTTCACCTTTGCCATCTTCGTTTTACCAGTACTATCATCCTCTTCATCTTCGGTTTCGGCATCTCCTTTATAAGCTGTTTCAAATCCGTCTTCCTCCTGTCTGCGTTATGGTGATGGTGGTGGCTCCGGTACAATTGTAGATTGATCTTGCTGATTTTGGACCGGAAGGACCGTTTCTACTTTTTACTTGGGTGGTACAGTAGTATTTGTCGCGGCTGTTGTAGATAGTCTGCCTCTGAGATTATTCTCAGTTTTCGATTGTTCATAGCTTTTTTCGAATAAAATCTATAATGAAAGGTAATGCAGTAGAAAGAACTAAAAACTAGTGGCACGCAATTCTCGTTTCACATCCTCTATGTCCAAATCATACAAACTATGTACAATAATATATGTTTTCGGAACCAAAACATTTCGTCCCTCACTTCCTTCGCTCGGCACGATGGTATCCATCTCCCAATGTGTCTCTTGTAGATATCCGGCAGTTTGTAGAGCTTCAGTTCAACCATCTCGAGTCCCGACTCGTGACAGTAAGATGTCGACACTTTGAAGTTTGGCGGAATCAGAAAGGCCGAAGAGTATGGACTGTACTGTTAATCAACACAGGTGAAAAACCATTTGTATTTAACTTGTTCAAGACACGAAATAACGCGAGCACGTACAAAAGCATCCTTCCTTTAATCAATCAAATCAACTAAGCTACAAAGACAAGGCAATTTGCTTAAAACAAACAATTACCTGAAATGATGCTAAGAGAGTTCTCTCGTCGATCTCCAAGAAAAGATCCTTGTCTCGTCCTTCGACGTCCTTGGATGTCGTACAGATAGTCTTACGCGCGTTCAGCTCTTGATCCTTAGATTCCAGTGCTTGGGCTGCGACTTAATCCAGTTTGTCCTCTCGGTCTGATTTGCCAATTTGGAAAAACTCAAAGAAGAAAGGACTGGTCATCCTTGCACTTGGTTTCCACGTTAGCCGTCACTGTGTTTGGGCGACCCACGGACGTAATTTTTTCCTTGTGAAGCAAAGGTGTCGTACTTGAAGTAGTGCTTTCCGTCTCGGAATCACTTTCATCACCGTCGTTGGAGGAATTAGGTGGATCAGGTGGGAGAGGATTGGATGTAGAGCTAGTTTCTCTCATTTTACGGCGCAGTTCGTCAGAAGGCATTATTTCGCGAAATGATTCGTAGATTTTACTTGCCATATTGGGTATTTCAACCCAAACACGATCAATCTCGGATTCAAATACACAAGACTATCAAGACGTTCTAACTGTCGCTTGGCGTCCCAAGAATCTAATGAGACGTCACTATCGGAGTCTTCACCTACTGGTGGTCTGACTTTTTCCCACCGCTCTGTTAAATAATGTAACTTTTGTCTGACCAAAGACTGTAAACTGCCGTCAGTAATTTTAAGAATAGCTGGCATTTTTGCAAAGAAGCTCAAAAAACAAAAGAATGTTATCAGATCAAGATCAGATCTTGTTTTGGTGTCAGGCAAGAGTTCCTCCTTTTTATTTGTTCCAGCACTTATCACAAGGACAGTCAAGACGCGGTATCCAAAACCTTATGTCATTCAATGTCCGCAGCATCCACAGCCAGAGTAAATCTTGAGCTCGCGAAAAGCCCATTTAGATAACCCTACCCCACGAAGCAGAAGACAGGAAACTGGAGACTTTGCTGGGGAGTTCAGATGAACCAGCTGCCAAAGCGCATCTTCCCCCAACTTGTATGAACCAAACCTAGCCGATATTTCTTGCTTAAGCTCGGGTACAATCGTGTCTTCCCAGAACAAAGGACAACACATTGGTGTGGGTGAAATAACGAATCCAGATTTGCATAATTTTGGATCCTTTTAACGAACAAGAAACGAAAAACAAAGCTGGAATAGCGTCGACAGATTGTTTTTCTTAAATGTAAAAAGGCTTAGAGCGATAGATATTGAAATCAAATAAAGACTTACAAGAGTACACCTGTGTAGGTCCAAGAAACAATCGCTAACCCAACCACTTTGACACTTGCAATTTGTTCTCAGGTCTTTGAATGTAGAATCTGATGCAACCAAAAACAGACCATCTTCGAACAGTTCCAACTCTCCTGAGAGTACTGCGCTGTACTTTTGCTTAAAACTGTCCACCATGTTTGAAGCAATAGATGCAGGGGCTAATGGCTTTCGGGATTTTTACTTGTCACAATGTGCTGTGATAACAGCAACCGCAAATTGGAATTTTAGTCGTCGCACGACGAACACTTTGTGGCAAATGAAATTTAAAGTTTGAAGATAAGGGACCTCGTAAGTACAGCACAGGGAGTTCTTCCGAAAATGGATTCCTGCTACTGTCTTTGTGAATAACCATCGCGATCTGCCAAACTCGAGGAGTAAAAGATTTATATGATTTGATGTCAGGTAAAACAAAGTTTTCCCAATGAAAATGGTAGCATGCTCCATTTGGAATCAGAAAATATGCTGATGTTCGAAAGATTGAACTTTAAAACATAAAACATAAATATCGGTAACTACAAACCAATTCATGACAATAGTAATCTTTTATTGTGAACGACTTTTGCTTTACCAATTCACAGTTATGTTTGAAACCAGCTTCGCTGGTATAGCAAGTACAGGATCTAAATAGATCATCAAACGTTTCCTCCCTTACTCGAAGAGACACTGAGTTATTTTTACGCTGCATTTTTTCCATTCACACTACACGGGAACCACCGTGACAACAATAATATGTTTTTAGGGGGTTTACGCCGTTTTCGGTGTAAACCCCCAATAATGCTGTAGGGTTGGCAAACCCGAAAGCGGCGTATTCCCCCAATAGTGTTACCCGGGTAGGAGAAAAGCCTAGGTATGGCTAGGCCCTTTTGACGAAAGCTCTTGCTGTGAAGGAAAAGTAGGCTAGGTAAACCTTCCCTTCACAGCAAGTGCAGCAGTATGTGTACTAAATGTAACCATGCGGGAAAACATGACCACGGCAATAAAGTAAAAGGCTTTGTGTAGGAGCAATCTCTCGATTTTATGGCTAAGGTATAACAATTACTGAAGATACTCAGATTTCAAGGTGAAGTCACAGTACCCCTCTAGGATGATGCAAGGATTTATGGGCGATTGCAAGACATCGGGTCGCTCGATTTTACAGCTTAGCCCCTTCAATAAATGGAGATACTCAGATTTCAAGGCCAAGCCTCAGTACGCTCTAGAATGGTGCTAGGTCTGGCGCGCAATTGTAGGCCAGCGGTACTCTCGATTTGCGGCATAGATCAAACAATTACTTAAGACACTCAGATTTCAAGGCCAAGCTTTACGCCGTTCTGGTTGATCCTAGGTCTGATGCGCGATTGTTGCTTGTGGTGAACAAACAAAAGTTTATTTCCATCAATGAAAGAAGGATGCGGTGCCCGAAATATGACCCTCTAGAGTAATACATTTGAAAGAATTTCTTTCATGTGTTAAGTATAGTATTATTCATTCATTCCTCACCATCCTCGACACCAAATAAAAGAAACAGCAAAACATGAATATCTGCCCTAATATGACCAACATGAGAACAGTCATGGTTTCCTGGGAGAAATTCAAGAACAGAATGAAAAGATAATGGAAAATGAACATCCTGTACTAAAGAATGTATTAAAAGAGAGTTCTGTTGAACTTAAGAATGAAGACAATAATTTCAAGGTCTTATACTGTCGTTTTATATCTGCTGCTGAGAGGTCTTACGGAGTAGTTTCGGCATGGGTCTGCTCGACAACAATTATTTTCCAGAATGAGCATAGTGTAGATCTATCCGAAGCCTGAAACGTACGAACTAGTCCCGATTTCACATGCCATAACTACTTCAGCCTCGTAACGCCGCAAATTCAGTCTCCATTTGTGCTTCGTGTTGGTAACCTTAGCTCACTCTTTATTACTCTTGAATTTGTCAAGTTATTTTAAGACTAAATTGGATCATCATGGCAAGTGATTATGTGTACTGTAGGTTTGCAACGCCTGTCGTGGAAGGCGGCAGCAATTTTATCATCAAATTCAACCGCCCTGTGAAAATTGAATGTGGTGAAGCCGTGCATAGAAAAAGTTTAGTACAACACATTTTAATGGAGCATTTGTTGGTTGATAAAAGTGTATTCAATGAAACAGATTTTGAGAATCGCGAACTGGCCAGAAAGTTAGTGAATTACGGCTTTCAGAGTGAGCAAATAGCAAAACAAAACTACTTTGCTGCACAGCCAAAGTCTCGTCGCAAAGTAAAGTGTGAAAGTTCACTTACTGAAGTTAAAAAAGCTCCCGAACGTTCTTCCGAGCAGAGTAGAAACAAGAAGCAGTTGAAAGAAAAACCGCCCTTGCCAACCAAGCACGTGAAAATGCCTAAGTGCTACGTAAAGCTTACAAGAGTCGTGAGCACCGTTTACAATTATGATTTGCATTAGATTTGCTTACTGTGAGTTTTTTTGTAAGGCGTTTCATGACAAAATATTTACTTTAAAAGGATGAGGACCCACAATCTCAAGAAAATAACTATGAGTGTGAGGATGGCCAGTTTCAGGACATAGACTTCTTGGATCTTGAAGCAAAGGAAGTGACAACACTTTCGAGTGATTACGAAACCGACTCTTCCATAGCAGATCCATCAGCCGAAACGAAGGAAATGTTCCTTGCACTTCAGCGGAAGATGACAAGGAAAAAAAATGTAAGTTTAACTTGCAATGATGGATGCTAAAACCTTCCACATTCCGAAATCAAATTTAGATTAATTTTGATTCAGATTGATTTAGATTAAGATTTTGTGAATTTTGTATGTAGAAAAAAGACAACGGATATAAACCAAGCATACAGACGACGCATGAACATTTGATTGCACTTAAGAGCCAGACACCTTTGAGCGGAGCGTAGAATGTAGGCGGAATCAAATTTTTCAGCAAAGCGAAAGCTTGTGTAAGTGTTCCACTTTTGAGTTTGCCGAATTAGCTTTATGAGGAAAATGGGAGTCATGACTTTCAATAAAAAATGTATCCTTGTTTCAGCCTAAAAGATTCAAGACTAAGGAACGTCAAGCAGAGACTGAGATCAACCTGGATCCGATTAAGGTCGTGAAAGATAGTGCACCTTCTATGGTGCAGAAGAAAGGACCGGAACCGGTCACGGCTGACGTTGGCTCAGTGGTTGCCCCAAGTAGGAAAGAGCAGCCGCATGCTACCGTGCGTAAGACGGTCTCTGATTCCACATTGTGCAGTGAGCCAAAACAATCTACTTCAAAAGATCTTCAGCTGGAGCTATTGCAACGACAAAGAGAGGCATCCGACGCCGGCCCGGGACGTTTGGGAATAAAAGCCCAATCAGCCAGCAGGTAAGAACAGCTGTAATTGAGCTTTAGATTATTGCAGCTACTATGACATGCAGAAATAATAAGTTGCTTTGCTGTTGCAGGGGCAGAAAATTGTGCTGCAGTCGACGCAGACAGTACGTTATCTATTCCACTGATGACAGTGATGATGAACCAGATCTGAAAATAAAAGAACCAAGAAGATCCCAGTAAGCGGTATTGGTTGATTTGAACAAGACACAATGCCAAGAAGTAAAGTTGAAAGTAGAAAATCGGGAAAAAAAGGTATGGAAGTTATTTTGGTTTTTAATTACTCGAAATTATCCCTCCTGGAAGTTTTGTTAAATGACATTATGAATATGTTTCAGATTAAGGCGAGAGGATCCACTAGATGGTCATCACCATTGTTTTAAATCGTAGACAAATTAGCTCCACATCATGGAAAATTTGTTATTTTAAGCTTTCGGAAGGATGATTTTTCATGTTAACTTCATAGTGTTTGTAACCTTTACCTAAACGTAGAATTTGATTCACTTTCGTAGTTATGATTACTGTCAAAACATTTTGTCATGTTTTAAGAATTGTAATAGTGTTATTTTAAGCTTTCGGAAGCATGATCTTTGATGGTAAGTTCATGAGGTTTGTAACCTTTACCTAAACGTTAAATTTTGAATCACTTTCGTAGTTATGATTACTGCCAAAACATTTTGTCATACTTTAAGAATTCGGGTGCAGCCGAAAGTTGAAAAGTGTAACGTTCGAAGAGCATGAGAATTTCATTGTTAAGATAAATTGCAAATTGTAAATCGGTTTTAGAGGCGATAGCGAGCTAACTGATCTTAAGAATGTGTATGCGTTATGTGTCTCTGCGTGTCTTCTCATCTCTATCTTTTCAGGTGAAAGCAGACAAGCTGCCATGGATGCAAGCCCGGAAATCGATTGCATATTTGTTTGTTACAGTTTCGGCGAAGTACCATCTCACTATTCTCTTATGGCATGAGATCACCGTTGTTATAGAAACTTTAAGACTGCAAAAACATCTTTGAACAACTAGCATACTAACCGAGCTTACGACTGTGTGTATGTGTTTGTGTGCCTTTTAACCAACCATCAGATATATTGTTTCACATATTTACAGGTTCTATGCAAGTTGCAATAAAAGCTTGAGGAGTGATGTGAACCACACAGCGGACTAACGAGCCTCGTAAACTTCAATCCTTGTTTTCAGGTTATCAGCAAACTCAACTCTCCATCATGTTTTTAAGTTTTATTTGCAGGTAGACCTCCTTGTCACAATTGAGACGTCTGAAGCCCAATTATTTCCGCCGTTACCGTCCTGTATATGTATTTTAGTGATCCATTGCATTCCTTGCAGAGCCGCTGAAATCGTTGATCACCCTTCCAGCACGTTTGATTTCAGTCCTGTCCTGGATAAAATGCCTTAATTTCTGCCCGTTTTCCAAAACGCATTATAAGAGCCAAAGTTGTTTTTATGCATCGAACAGTCATGTATGGTTGTGGAAAGATTTTAAATCCATCTATCATATCTATACATCTATCATATCTATATATCTATTAGATAGATAGATAGATTTGTTTTATTGATTTGAACTTTATCAATTTAAGTTCCTTCAATATTACAAATTTTCATGGATATAATTGTGCTACAGCACTCACTTAGCAAGATTATAAAGTCTAAAGTATACGTCTCTAGCTTTCATATTCAAAACCTCTAAGAATACACATTCCCTCTCACTTTCTTTCATTAGACGGTTTCTAATTTTCACCACACCACTTTCACTACATTCCCACAAGTGGTGCTTCCACTCCATATTGGTGTCACTATAACAGTGTTTACAGCTTTGACTTATCTCAATTTTCTTATCATTTAGGTATAGCGTAGGCAGATTTAGTCTAAGTCTCGCCACAAAAGAAGCTATCTTAATTGGTAGATGACAATTCATATAATTTTCTTGACGAATGAAAAGTTTGTTACTTCTGTATACTATACTTAAACAACTATGGTTCATGAGGTCTAAATCTTTTCTCAGCAGTGACTTC
>VRMD01003384.1:0-11057 GCA_009872375.1 Sminthurides bifidus | reverse complement strand
AAAAAATGGCTAAAAAACAACTTTGCTTCAATGACAAGAATGTGTGATCTGAGTGCGAGCTTGAGTGGCGTAAGCATGTCATATTGCCCAATGTGAAACAATGAGAGGACGCAAGAACGAAGTTGCTGAGGCGTAAAAAATGCCTATTTGAGGAAACTTAAAGCTAAAGCACATGTGCTTTTCTTTAATACAAGTAATGTAATAACCAGCGCCGTTATCATATCTACTCATTGATATTGCCACATGCATGCATGATGAATTTTATATATGACCGCATGTGCACCAAAGCCAAAGAATCTTCGTCCAACTAGGGTTGGAAAAAAACCGGCTAAAATGGTTCTTGGCCGGCTAAAATTGATTTTGGCCAGTGGTTGAAACCAAACACTGGTTATTACCAGTTTCAAGCTTCATTTCAGGATATTTGTTTGAATAAGAAAGGTTAAGTTTTGAGCCAACTAAACTGCTCGCAATCGATGATATGTTAAATGAGAAGTTCACACTATCGATTTCCCATGTCTGCAAGCAGTAGATCCGCCAATAATTAGCGATATTGAATATTTGCCGTTAGTGGTTATAACCACCATCGGTTCATTTTAGCCGGCCAAAATCAATTTTGGCCACTGGTTTTAACCAGTCTTATTTTAGCCATGCCAACACTACGTCCAACGCATAAGTTTGACTTTTGGGGAGCTGGAATTTACTGAGTTTGTAAACATGAAGCAGCTGTCAGGCCATAGCAGAGAATTGGGTGACGGTATGGCAGAGACCGGCTAAACTGTTTTGGCAGGATATTTGGCATAATGAGACTGTCCTGGTGAGCTGGAAACGGAGAAGACGGGCTTTCTTGGAAACGTGGACGTGAAAGAAATGGTAATGTTTAAACCACGAAAGCGCAAAGTTCCGCGCCACGTGACCACGGTGAATGCTGATGCTACTCAAGCACTCGGACATATGAGAACAGGTGTGCTGGAAGTGGAAAACTATTTTCATCTTCAAGGCCATGCAGTCTTTGCAGAGAAAGATGTACAAACTGATGTGGTATTACCCTATGACCCTTACAAATGTTTGTCTTGAGCGCAAAAAAAAATCCAAAAAAGCACGTGGATGCGGATATACGAGAAGCAAAGAAAGAATGTGAATTGAAGCACAGACCCAATTTCTCCATGTACTTGGTCATCTTGGAATCAGGGAGAGGAGACTTGGCATACCAGACTGACGATAATGATACGATGCCTGGAGGAGCAAGACTTTGCTGTGGATGAAGATGCGACGTCAAAGCTCAGGAATTAAGACAGGGGTTGGAACAAATGGCCCTAGCTGGACGCTTTGGGAATCATAAACGAGTAGTGGAATGGAATTTGATAAAGTCTTTAGCTCCTGATGATACAATACCCTCTGGCAGGTATGGAGACAAAACGAGCATTGTACCGAATATCCTGAGATGAAAAAACTTCTTAAAGAGATGCAATCATACTTTCCTAGGGACTAAATGAACCTGAAAGGCTGGTGTAAGACATCAAGAATACAAAGCCAAGTGGATCTTCCATTTAGAAATTCAAAGGACATATTCTGGAGCATGTCCGATGAGCTTGTCGCTCCTACAAAACGTTTCGGAGAAGGAAGGACAGCCGTTTGACCTCGGAGCTTTTGGAAATTTTGGAAAAAGGTGGGTGGCGGAGAAGTACATGGGTGTCGTTGATACCATGATTATGTGTGTTAGGAGTCATTAATCAAATTATTTGTAATTGTTTCGCCGATGGTTGTAGGACGAGATGAAACTGGTCACAGTTTCTCCTGACGGGTAATCCTGGTAGAGTAGTGGGGTGTGCCTTTTCCGATGCGGAGGAGTGACCTGGAACGTTTAAACGTGCTTTTGAAGTGGTGGAGCTGAATAAGTTTTCATCACCATGATGTACGGAGACTCGGTACAAGAATTTATAGAGCAAGACAAGGGCACATGCTTCGAGCAAGTCTCGAGTATTACATTATCGACAGGAGTTGATCCTCGTGGTTAACTTGAGAAGAGTAATTGAGTGATGGCGGTTGATGCCAGGAGGGATTTAATGATGATAGATACCCTAGATGAAAGCTGCATCAAATAAATGATTTTAGGATGGTTATAAATTTTTACCTGCATCATTATTGCCAACGGCGCTCAAGAGATTCCCTCCGGAAGTTTCTGGAATGTTCTGAGAACAGCTTCGCCTTACAATTTAGTCCAATATCTCTGTCAGGATGTTCTGTAATTGTCACTAAAAGCCTTTGTAGCTCGTGCTACGAAAAAGGCATCTTGAGTCTCTGCTCTGTTGTTGCCTCACTTGACAATTTCGTCAAAATCCGTTACGTGGTCAGGCACTCCTTCCGAAAACTGCTTCTCAGGTCACATCGTATGTAAATGTTTGCTCCGATACTTTATTAGCATGATTGATCTAGCAATAAAGTGACTTTTCACGCCATTTGTTTCATGCACTCTCACTTTCAGGAAATCCAGACATTCGTGCACGGCCAACGAGCCTGGTTGAAATACTTGACGAAAAACAAAACTATGAACATGGACAATTACCAGGCTATGACAAAGGCCACGGGCATCAAGAATCGGTAATTACGGTAATGCAGCCGATGTGAAATGAAGCAGTTGGTGTACAGCGTTACTAGCGCCCTCGTATTTTTGATGAGACATTGCATACCAGGTAAAGAGAAAATTATTGCTGAGATTGGCGGGATAATTATTGGTGCGTTGGCTGCGTCATGCGGGGGAACGTGAAGAGGATTGATTGGGGAGGGGTTTTTGGCTCGATAGATCGATAGGTGCGTGTAATGCCGGATTGGATGCGAATTATTGAATTAATGGTTAGGAAATCGGGGTTTGTTTGTGCGGGATGAGGAGATAATTGTAGCGTGTCATGATGTTAGCTCTATGTGATTCCTGTGTTTGAGCAATCATTTAAAAAATGAGGGAGACGACTCACATAGCTGATGATGATGATGAGGGAGAAAATTACTGTGGCAGCATGTTCACNCGGCTTGAGAGGCAGGAGCATGACACGGCATGGAAAATTTACCGAGATGCAATAGCACTTACTTGCTATGATGATGCGTGGCAAGGATTCTCTGACAATTGTACTGCCACGGGCTATAGGAAGTAGTAGTGCAATAGGGAAGTGGAGGAGCAAAAGTGATTTGAATTTCAGCACCGTCTACGCACTCTGTGCACTTGAATCGCTGCTGCTACTTCGGTGTAATGATCCTGCTCCATGCAAAAGGTAAAAAATGATGAGCCAGCCGAAGGGTACGCATTAGTGTAAAATTTAAAGGAAGATCCGTCTGGAAAGACGCATTCGCTTGCCAAATTCAGATCAAAGAAGCTGCACAGAATATAAGGAGGGTAAAGCTCGGATGAGAAAGTCAAAGGAGAGAACTCAACCTGGTATTTGCATGGAGGAGTAGGAAATGATCAGCTCACATTAGCTACATTTGTTCATGTCACGGGGCAGGCATGGTATCAGCTCTAACGAAGCGTGAAGAACAAGAGGATGAAAGAAAGCGAGAAGGTGGAATAAATACAGTGTGAAATTTTTATGAGCTGTGTAGTGGCAGCAAACTAGTTTTGTTCTCTACATGCATGTTGGTTTGGTTGAACGTGGCCAGAGTGCAAGTGGGTTGTCGGATCAGTTACTGTTTGCGGTTGCTAAAGTACATGTTATAGGGATCAGACACGAGTAGCACTACCATTATAGTGATGGTTCCAGGAAATCTGATGGATGGAAACAGGATTTTGGTTGGGATCTTGGTGGGGATCGTGCTAAAACTATTCCAAACATTGAGATTTAAAGATGCTCCCGAGTTGAATGATGTATGTTGGCAGAGGCTATGGGGCAATGGGGTGTAGGCTGCCCGATGCACGCAATGCAAATAAGAAAGTGATACTGTCTTCCAATTGCATCGAGGTTTCTCCCAGTTTCAAACAGTGGCAACTTTATATACTTTTACTCACCGGTGTGGTTCAAAATTTCATCGCGCGGTAAGAAGACGGAATGAGAGCGGCGGATTTAGAGGATGATCTGCGGAAAAAGGAAGGAAGGAAGTACGGGAGGAAAAGTAATGAGAAATTCTGAAACTAGACGTTATGGAACAAGGTTTGAGAGAAATAAAATAAAGCCCATGAGTCAAGTACAAGAGCTAGAACAATTTGGAATGTCGGAAAAGGTAGGATTTAAAGCAAGTTGGACTTTATTTCGCTAGGCTGGGGTATTTTAATCGGTTTTCTTCTGGCTGGAAAGTTTGGAGAGTTATTTAGCTTGTGGGACGTGGCTTTGGTGCTTGTACTACCTGGAGTAGGAGGATGGTCTTAAGCCGGGAGATGAAACGAGCCGAGGTGACGGAACTGCTAAAAAATTTCTTGTTCCTGAGTCAGTTCCATTTTAAAGGGAATGACTGCTTGGAAAGGACAGATTGGAAGTGGGGAGAGAGAGAGGGAGAGTAAATGGATTTAATTATGCAGTGAGATGCTCAGTTACAAGTTAGTTGCTGGAGGGTGATGCAATGGACGAAATTGCCGGTGCATGGAAGGACTGGCGGCGCTGGAGATTATAAAAGTTTGGACAGCAGAAAATGAGCTATGAGTGATGAGCGAAAGATGCTGAAGGCTAGAGACCGGAGAGATTGCAGAATGTGCGGTGGAGCACAAGGGTGAGCTGTAAGTGGAAAACAAATGTTTTCAAACAGACCAAGAGGGAAAGGATGCGAGACCTGTGGGCGGCAAATGGATAAGTCGTAAAGTGGGGTGCAAAATGCAAGAGATATACCCTTGATCTGATCTAATGAAAATACGGTGGATAAAAATTAGGAAGACGTGAAGATGAAGAGAGGGCGATGGCAAGATGAGATTGAGATGCTCCGAGGATGCAGATCACGGAGTCTTAGGAAACGCAAGCTATTTTCACTGGACTTGCTGGACACACTGAGTGAGCTGGAAGGTGGTGTGTGTGAAGGAACCACTGCTCAGGATTTCAGGGAGAGGAGAGACAGCAGGAGGGAAAAGATAAACGCAAATGGATTGACGGAAGCCCACAGTATAGAATAATGGTAAAAGATGACTCGGTAAATGGTAAATGGAGAGGGGTGGGAGGGGGTGGGAGAGTGAAATTTAGCTGATAAAAAGTTGATTTCCGTGCTTCTAGTGTGGGAAAAGACTTGGGGAGATGTGCCTTTCCGCGGATGAAATAGTGGACCCTGGACGGGATTCACGGACTGCAAGGGCGGACAGTGGCTCATTTCACGTCCTTTCGTGGAACAGATTCACAGGACTTGAAATTCTAGTCAGGAAGCCCTCAGTACAAATATTGGTTTCAAGAGGAATCAAAGAGAGCAACAGCTTCTCCTTAGGTTGCTAGTCGGATACCTGGTGTTTAACCGTCTGCACCAGACAGAGACGCGGGGTACTGCCACCACTCCTCATGAGGCAAAGCTACCTCAGATTCATCTCTGGTCGGTTCTTGCGGGCTGGAGGAATCCTCCAGAATGTTGCGCTCGCACTAGAATGACCGAAGAGCCAGCTTTAGAATTCACATGATGACTGCACACGATGGTATTATTTCCGATGGAATCTTTTCTCGCTCAAGGAATCCTGGACAGGAGGGATTCTCGCTCTAGACCGGGATGTGGGATACACATAGGCTCCCTTAAGTCCAGTTGGCTCAGCTGTTCTGCCTGGTAACAGGTTGTATGTTCCTACCTGGAACTGGGGAGCAGGTTCGTGGAATGAATGAGAGGTGCACGCTGAAAGAATTTCAACCTTACTTTTTAAACGTCAGCTACTCCGAGGCAAGAGTCCGGGACCGGGACTCTTTTCGAGGAATCCTAGAAGATAGAACAGGTAGAAGTCGTCTGAAAGGTGATGTTGCTCAGGATGAGCAAGATCTATGTCCAGCTACCTCCGGTCTGATCTGTGGTTGTGGCCATGCATCTCTGCTTACCTGAGTCTACTCCACCTGTTGTGACTCAAGCCAGCGGTTCTCGAAGGTGGAATGATGGGAGACGCTGTTTGAAACCGTAAGGGAAACGGAGCTACGTGTACGAGTGCATGAGGAGATGCACCGGTCACGGAGGGATTTGTACGGGGAAGACGATGATGATGGTAGGATGCAACAAGGCTTTGATTGTTGTACTACTCGAATGAAGATGAAAGCAAGTGGGGAATGTGGAGGCAGACACTGAAATACGTGGTTGCAGCAACCAAGACAGTAAAGCGGGATGCAACCATCAAAACTTAGCCAGCTTCCTAATTCAGGTCAGTGGTATATAGGAAAGATGCAAGGAAAGGGAAATGTTATTGCCATTGTCACCCTCTACGTGAACAGTTGCCACTTCTTGGTTTGTTGACAAGACTGTCTTTGCAATTCCTCCACCTGTATGGCACAGTCAACATGGTGAAATAGTTCTGCCTTCATCTATTCAACTTGTCTGCGTTTTTCCAAAAGAAGCTAAGCGTCTTCAACATCTGTAACTGGAAGCCTGCAATTCAACAAGTTGTCCAAGTATACAAAACCTGTGCTCTCTCTCATACAACACAATAGAACGGTTCGTGTGCGGAACAAAGCCCGGTGCACTTACCGGCACAAGGTTCCATGATTTGTTGATACAAGAAACCCACTTGCTAACAAGGGAATAAGTGAGCTTTTGTGCTGTCGACAGACAATTTTGCTTATCGGCGGCTCTCCTCCAGTATTAGGAACTGACCCACAAAATGGTAAGAGGCTTATAGTTTTCAATTTGATTTTCTCCTAGAAACTCGCACGCTTTATTTATTGCTACGGACGGAATTTCTTCAGGCTGGCTTATAGGTTTATGTAACGTAATGAAAGCAGATTCTGAATCAATGTCAGCCGGAACACAGTTGCAATAAATTAACTTCTAGTCAAGATCCGCTTCTTTCATTGCGGTGCAATTCAAGTCCAACCGCTTCCCTCTCTTCCTCATCATGCATTTATCAAAAGTGCAAAAGTGCACGCTCACAGTACGCTGCCGCAGTAACTAGAATTCTATTTCCACAACAAAGCTTGTTCTTGAATTACAAATGAGTTTACCGAGAAATCTGAGGGGATTCCCGACCTTTGGGCGAATATTCATCAGATTAAAAGTAGCATGAGTCCTGTGGCTCAGCTCCTCATCCTGTTCTTGGAAAAGAGCACAAAGCCACTGTGAAAGACGAGCTTCTTTTGCTTCAACTGCTGAAGGCAAGAGCTAAGATTCGCACAGACGAAATACATTTGCAGTTTTTCTTTGTAAATGCCAGGGCTTGTCGCCCATATTCTCGGTCAGCCCAGCCTTAACAGTGAAAGGCGGCTGGAGAAAATTGGACAAATGGTTTCCCTGGCGTGGGCGAGCTCTCCGAGTGGTGTGTCAAGAGAAAGTAATTAGTGAAGCTGGATAAAAGCCTCTGTTGTGGAACGGTACTCGTGTCCGAGTAAATTGCCAAAGCGCTGAAAGCTTAGCCATATTGAGAGTGGTTGTGGTGAGCTCCAACTCGAGCTGTCACTTGGCATTTGGTGAGCATACGCGCTGATGCGCTCTTATGCATGGTTTTCGGATTGCCCAAAATCGTGAGTTAAGGCCTAGCGCGAAAGTTAACTCGAAATAATTTGACAATGCAGCGTCAGAAAAGGATGGTTTTCAAATTCAAGCAAGTCAAGCCCAAACACTGTGAATGCAACAGGAAGGACTTGAAAAGAAGGGAAACTAGCGAAATGTGCAAATTAATTCATCATTCAAGTATCCCTTGTTGAAGGGGAAATGAAAAGTAAACTATCTTTATCTCGCCAAATTCCAACCGGCTTAATCTTCAAGTAAGAAGCTCACGGACATGCTATTGTAAAGGATCGCCAAAGTCCGGATGTTGAGCTGAGACGTTCTCAGCAGAGAGGCGAGAGGCAAAGGCTTTAAAACAATTTCCAACTTTTCACAAACTCTGTACAAGCTCCGTACAAAGCCTTAACAATACAAAAGCCGTCGGAAAATTGCCGACAAGGCAACAGTAGACCACTGGTACTACCCAGACCTTGCATGTAGGGGAAAAGCAAAGCCAGGGTAAATCGGTTCGAGTAATGGAAACGCTTGACAGGCTGACATAAACGTACTATGGAAGGCTTACGTACCAGTGCTTGGAATCGACAAGGTCCGAAGAGGATTAACTCAGCAATCTGCGAGCATGTGGACGAAAACAAAGTCCAAGCATAATGGCAAACATACCGAGAGTCAGGCCCAGCCATGCTGAACATGGAGCTGGGTACACATTCGCAAAGAATTTACTGTACGTTTTCCCGTACCTTGATCTCGGACGAAGGTGATCCGTCCGATGTAACCGTACTTAAGCTCCTCTCTTTCCAAACATTTCTATTTGCGGAAACATGTTCGCTAGATCATCAAGTTCAGCCAGGTCAGTTGCTGCAGAGCTGGGGAAAATCACATACCCGGTAACAGAATCCATAATAAAAAAAGATTATATAGTCGGTGCTCGCTGAGCGTATTATGTAAGTTGGCTGAAGAAACGGAGGCTTGTGCCAGGCATCTGGAATATACGTGACAGCAATGCATTTTTGCAGCTTGAGGGCTTGAATCCAAGGCAAAAGGTATACAGTAAGAGACATCCAGCCTCAATGGTCAAATTTCTAGGGGAGGTGAAGAATACACAAGATGAAATCATGAAGGGACGAATTACTTGGCGAATTTTTACCGACCTTGGCCACGGCAACTTTCCTAGACAGTTGCTTTACAATCACAGAGCCATTCAAGGGGGATATTGCGCAAGGTTTGACACAAATGAGAGATAAAGTCGTCTGAATGGAGTACTTTTGTGGCAAATCGAGCTCGACTTTGTAGTGAGGGAAGGGAAACTTAAAGCAGGAAGGAGGGAATACAATGATGAACCAAAGGCTTTTGTACATGGCACAGTACAGGCGGCAAGAACCTTGTGGGTTTCTAAAGTACTTTAGATCTCTGAATCGGATGACATTTACATGTAAAGCAAATGGCTGCAGTGGGACTGGGAGAAATATATGGAAGGAAAAGTTCAGTCTGTATGGAGGTGCAGGTAGTTAAATTTGCATATTCGAATTCGTCCACGTTTCCCTTTAATCATCCAGAGGGAATAACAGTAGCCTTGATGAAAGGGAATTTATTTTGACGAAAAAAAATTCTCTCAGAAAGCGCGATAGGTAGCGCTTGACAGTGAGTTCCACTGTGAAAAAAGATGACACAGTTTGCGGTTTGAAGCGACAATTAAGGTAGGACCCGGACGGAATGAACTGCGAATTGGCTCCAAGATTGCTGTTTTGAAAGGAAAATCAATAAAATTCTAGTCGTGCTTGCGGTACAGAGATGAGTCGAGCTCCTCTACATAACACTCTAAACAATATTGGGCATGAGGCTGAGGCAAAGCTATTGTGGGACTTGACAGGGGGTAATAATGATTTTGTGTGTGGGAAAGTTTACGTGTGAGAAAGAATAATATACTGGGCTGGTAAAACATTGAGCGGATTGTGTTACACCCTGGCTTGAATCAGATACAGGATTTGAATGGATGAATGGTGTGGTGCTGTGCTCTTGTGGGATTTATGACTCTGTATGCTGGTAGAAAGCTCGACTCGAATTGCAGACTCCCTACCTGTGTTACCGGCGTTATCGCAAGAGCTCAAAGCATACTATTTATAAATTGAGGTGCGTAATTGACACGATCATGACGAATCCAACCTCTCAAGCTCTCGGGACCACATCAAGCGAGAGACTTAAGGAGCAAATCCTTATCGCTCAAGTTGAACAACTTTTACCCGGTGAAATGTACTCGAAACTTGGAGTTTGGAATACTTAACCCACTCTTTGAAAAGGCCATTACGTTTACACTAATGAAGTTAATGGGAGACGTCATCTCCATTTCTGCTTGAAATTGAACGTAGATGATATTTTACCCTGCTGGAAACTTGTTTTGGAAACAACTTCATCCCCGACTCCCTATCCAACGGCAGGGCGGAAAACGTTGAGTTTCATTGAACAACTTGACTAATTCGCACAGATGATCACAATAGAGCTGAAAATAGAACTAGGAGCCAATCACCGAGATGTTTCTTCTATGCACCAATTCGTATGTCTAAAACCTCTTCTGATCAACTTCCAATCTCCTTTTTCAGTCATCAAAGGTTCCGCGAATACTTTGCAAGCTTGAACATCCAGTGGTCGAAATCTCTTAATCTGCTAGAGCTCTTACTGAACTTGATGAAAATTTTGCTGGGACTCAAATGGAAACTGATGAAAATGCTTCGGTGGAACACTAGTTATAAACTGCTGCCTCCCTCCTGTATTTGGTCCGTTAGCGTTTTTTCGAAGTGCAAGCAGGCACCGACTCAACCTATACGATTTGTGTTTTAGAACTTGAAATTGCAATTAGTTCAGTCATTCAAGAGTTTATCGCTTATCCTGAGTAGAGACGGAAAAAGGTTTAGCTTACGGTCAGATATAAATGAGTTTCGGAACTCATTCATGAAAAGTTGGAACTGACGACCCGTCGTTCAATTAACCTGAGCGGAGTAACTGTAATCAAAATGATGACTTGGAACACCCACGCCATTTACTGCACCAGCATGAAATCGGATGCATGGCCGGTAGCTGTTGTTTCACAAGGCAAATCACATTGAATGACTCAAGTCCGCGAGCTACTAACTTTCAGAACATGTTTAGCTCTGTCCCTGAGAAAATGAACTGGATTGAAAAATACACTGGGAGGCAAGAATTGCACCACCCTTTATGTCCAGGTTAAAAGGCTCAGATCAGATGCCCGACTTGATTTCATTTCGTTAGTTCAATTGGTAATTATTGACTAAGCTAAAATGTGATGGAGAACGCAAATGCTTGTATTAGTAGCGAAAGGCACGCATCCTAATCGGAAGCTCGGCACGTGAATTTGCTCACTTGCCAAAATTTCCGCTATTGTTTTGTGTTGAATAGTGCCACTTGATTGGCATGATAAACATGTGTTGCTGAAACCATATAAAAGAAGATAAAAGCTT
>VRMD01003383.1:0-11057 GCA_009872375.1 Sminthurides bifidus | reverse complement strand
TGTTAAACAGAAATTTGCAATAACATTTGTGATTGCAGCCCTGGTTATCTTTGGCTGGATTAAGCTGTGTCGGGCTTGCAATACTTGTTTCTTATGGACTTTGCTCTGCATTTCGTGCCATATATGGACCTGTTCACAACGTTTTGCCCTTTTTATTAATGGGAATCGGTATTGACGATATGTTTGTAATCATGCAATGTTGGAATAACCTTAGTCCATCAGAGCATAAAAGACCTCTCCCTGAAAGAATGGGACTTACGCTGAAGCACGCTGGTGTTTCGATAACAGTAACATCAGTGACCGACTTCGTCGCTTTCGCGATCGGTGGAACAACGGTAAAGATTGTGGCGAATAGGCTTCTAGATGGTTATGGTAGGAGTTGTTCACATTGCAGTCTTATTGTTGTTTCAGGTACTGCCGGCGCTACAGTCATTTTGCATTTACGCAGCCTTAGGCGTTATCGCGACTTACGTATTTCAGGTATGCTCCATTTGCTTTGAAAGTAAGAGGAAGTATGGGCGAAAACTTAACAGCATAATACCTCTCCCTTCAGGCGACGTTTTTCGTGGCGTGGTTTGCCTTAGACCAGAGACGAATAGAAGCTAGAAGAAATGCATTCTTTTGGTGCTTGGTTCACCCAGAGTGTAGCACGGAAGGATGGAGTCAAATCAGCTTTGCTCAAGAATTCTTTCGGTCATTTTACACGAAGTATCTGTTCAAAAAACCAGTGAAGGTAATTTTTCGTGTGCTATCAGTCGTTTTTCGTGGCGTGGTTTGCCTTAGACCAGAGACGAATAGAAGCTAGAAGAAATGCATTCTTTTGGTGCTTGGTTCACCCGGAGTGCAGCACGGAAGGATGGAGTCAAATCAGCTTTGCTCAAGAATTCTTTCGGTCATTTTACACGAAGTATCTGTTCAAAAAACCAGTGAAGGTAATTTTTCGTGTGCTATCAGTTTGTTGTTGATGATATGCATGAATGAGACTAATTTTCTCTAATTGAATAGGTATTAGTCCTCTGCATGACAGGCACACTCCTTGGAATAAATATTTATGGGAATATTCAACTGCGTCAAGAATTCAATCCCATTTGGTTTTTACCTCAGGTATGTAAATCAGACAAACATGTTGAGAAATTCAAGCTACTATTTTGTGCTGGTCCAGCTAATTTTTCTAAATTTTTGCTATCGCAGGATAGTTACTTGTTTCAGTATTTCTCAATGCGTGATAAATATTTTCCTGGCCGAGGGGAAGATGGCATGGTCGTTGTATATAACGTGTCTCTCTCTGAAAATTTAAAACCTTTGGAATCTCTGGTTGAATCTCTTCGTAGTTCTAAATATATTTTTGAAGTAGATTCTTGGTATGGAAACTTTAAGAATTACAGCAATACTCATTTTGGAACAGGTAATAATCTTTTAAAAAGTAAGTAGATGGGTATCAATCAGATCAATTGCTATGCAAGAAGTCATTAAGGTTGATGTTTTGCAGAAATTCCGAATACTGCGCTGACGGATGGTAAGTTCAGCGAGTTACTGGGCAAGTATTTATTCAGCCCAAGCGGAGCTCAGTTCAGGTATGACTCTTTGAAACAGTGATGGGGTATTTGTATTATATCGGTACCAGTTCCAATACCAATACCGCTTGAACGCGAAATATCAGTTCCAATTCCCACACAAATATTGTACCAATACCAATTCCAAAAAGTTTTCATTTAAATACATATATTTTTGGCCCATTAGCGCGATCTAGTCAAAATACTGGTTAGCTCGAATGATCATTAACTTTTTCAAAGAATCAGGACCAAGTCTTGCTCTTGTCTTGGATAAAATTTACTTAACTCCACTAAATAACACTTGAGTGGCTGAAAAAACTTAGAATCCCTTCCTCCTTCAGGGTAAATAATGCTTTGATGCCTTCACTTACTTTATAAAAAATAATCATAACGATGGCTAGATTTTTTCGACATTTTTGCAACACGGAACTAATTAAAGTGGTAGACCGAAAACCCAAATAGGATACACGCATGCCGTTGCCAACTGAACTCAATGTTTCTACTGCGCTACGGTTAGAGGTGTTGTGTCCAAAGCTTCATGAAAACGTTCATTTTTACTCATGATCAAAAGAAGTATTACGCAAAAGTTATTACCGGTAAAAATACCGGTAAGCTCTGTAATTAATATCAATTCCAATACTAATACCAATTTGAAGTTTTCCTAGATTTATACCAGGAAATACCAATACCAATACAAATACCCCAAAACTGCTTTGAAATAGAAGGGTTATAATTTTATGCAGGTTCTTAGCTTGAATAGGATTAAATTACTTGTTTTCTGAATGATTCATGTAGGCAAAAGTTCAAAGTTGATGGCAACTTGACTTGTGGAGAATCGGCCCCTCCCGTTGAAGTATGTGTATCCAATTATGACAGTATACGAATACGTTATGATTGTTTTAAATGTATCAAACATTCTCTGTAATTGGTCCTCTCAGCTCTCAATAATTGGATTTAAGTTCAACTCGTTTTCGGGTCCCGAAGAACATCTGCCCGCAATGAGAGAAATTAAACAGATTGTAAAAACGTCCTCTTTTATAAAACGCCAAAACTCACGAGTCTTTTCGTGGGCCTTTGCGTATGCTGGATGGGAAACTGACGAGGTTCGCCTCTGGCATTTACTGCATTGTAAACATTGATATTGTGATACCGGAGATATTTTACTTAAATGCATTCGAATTTGTTTCTAGATCATAACTGTTGAACTTTACCGGAACATGGCACTTGCAATGGTCTGTGTGCTGGTTACTACTCTGATGCTTATCGCAAACCTTCCTACCTGCCTGATGGTGCTGACATGCGTCACTTTCACATTGGTCGACGTTGGAGGAATGATGCACTTTTGGGATCTAACAATCGACACCGTTTCATGCATTGATTTGGTGCTAGCCATTGGACTGTGTGTAGATTATGCTGCCCACATAGGTAATTCAAAATTGCTAATAGAAAATGAGGACATTGTACCGGTACCTCGATGCCTTCATAAGAATTCGAAGTAAAATTTAGGATTTGTTGTATAAAATCTTAGGTCATGCTTTCATGACGGTTGTGGGATCCAGGGACGAAAGAGCATCAAAAGCATTGATTGATATCGGACCGGCAGTGCTAAATGGGGGATTTAGTACCTTCCTTGCTTTTGTTCTCCTCGCAAATTCCAGGTCTCATGTATTCATCACGTTTTTTAAGGTAAGATCCACTAGCACTTGGAAAGTCTCAAAATCAAAGCTTTACATGATGCTTAATGTTTGGGTCCTGCAGATCTTCTTCCTGGTTGTATTATTCGGCCTATTCCACGGCCTAGTTTTTCTACCAGTACTGTTATCCTTGATAGGTAATATTACGTTGTTCATCAGCTATTACTCCAAAAGTGAATGTTCACCCTTTTTCAGCGACGACAACTAACATATGTTTGTACAGGTCCGGAACCCTACCCCACTGCACTAGAGAAAGCCCAGAAACCTGATTGTGCTGTCGAGCTAAACCCTAGTGAAACTTTTACATCTGCGAAGACAAAATCGCCAGTTCCTGATGATCCGGTAATTGTATACGATATGGTTTTCGAGTACATTACAGTAATGTAGTTGGTTGGAAGGATGTATTGGTCGGTTTTCACTAACTTTCAAAACGGATTCCTCCGAATAGTTTTGATGCTAACTGAATTTTTAACTGCAATCCTAGGCGCCAGAAAATGATGTGTAGGTAAATGGGTAATTCTTGCTTTAACCTTTCACTAACTTTCTGCAGCTTTAGAAACGAAGATCCGTAGACTTCGGCTAGGACAAATTGCTGCTTCCGTATTGCTTTGGCATCTGCAACTGCTTAACTGGGTAAGACTTCATATTCGAAGGCTTGGTAGCTCCAGCATAAGTATTTCTTTTTTGTTGCGTCTACGTTACTTTTAGGTTATTACTCGGCACTCATACTCGGTATCTTGAACATCTAATGCGGAAAAAGTAAGAGGTCCTGATTGTTTTGTGCGATGCAGCTTCCCGGAGACGAAATTCCCAAACAGAACGGATCTCCGTCTTTTGCTACTAATGGCCACATTCATGGGAACAAAAATGGACTTGCAGCTCATAGAGAAAGAGCAAATCACTGCTTTCCAAACTCGACAGTCACTGAAACGAGTGATAAAAAGTCAAACCTGTCTAACGGATCAGCATCGATTCCCGATGGGAGAAGCTTAAGCGTTTATGGTTCGGCTTTTCCGCGAATGGGCGAAACTACGAGGCTTTAAAGAAATGATGCTTTAGCCAGTTAACTACCGTGTTGTAATTTACGCTTGGTGTGTTTGCTGCTTTATCTGGTAGTGTACTTAAAATGTCACAAGTCTTTGCTGCGGTACTTATCTCGCCTACATCCGGAAGAAGTTCATTTTAAGTAATGTTAGACTTAAAGATCTGTCATTATTAGTTCATAAGTTATAGGTTGCAGCATTGCCAATGTTATCTGCAAGGGTTATAATCTCTACTGAATAACTGACAAGGTAGACCTGCGCACAAAAACGAGAAAGCACAAATTACTGCTGGTAAGGTACTAAAGCTACTCATGTCAAGTTAGTGCCATTTACGATATAGAATTTGCTAGGTTTAACGATGAGGCAATTATGTCCAGTAAGTGGACTAAAGATAAATGAGGAGTGATTATATTAGGTGTGCTTGAGCGAATTCTTTGACTTTAGACTTTGACATTGACTTTTCCATAACGTTATTTCAGGAAAACCATGTTGCGCTACAAGTAAGCAGTTTACACCAGCTTGCTATATAAATGTTTGTAAATTACCTGTTATGATAGTTTGGCACAAGTTAAGTCTGTGTGAAGTTCAGCAGCAAATTTACAATTATCGAGTCCAAGCCCTGCTGGGGTAGTATTAATGCAGCTTATGTTCATTAAACCCAGCAGTCAAGTCAGAAGACGCCATGTCAGTATTGCTCACTGTATTAGTTGTAAGATGCTAGGCAACCANTCATTCATGCAACTCATTAGTTTAGTCAGAAGTTGAAATCACGTAGTTAAAGCGAATGAAATGATCCTTAATGCTGTTTTAATAGTAGTGCTCGAAAGATAACATTGTTGTCAGCGTGTAGGATAAACAGAAACTCTTTGTTACGTGGAAGCCTTTAGGGGTGAAACCTATTGGTCGCCAATGCATGGTAATAAACGACCGCTGATGGTGATTTACGTTTATCACAAAACGATGAAGTCTGAAATTAGTTGCCTTAATTCCGTACCGTCTAGATATGAAATTGCCAACCCTATTTCGATTTTTGGGAGACAATTAATGAAATAAGATGATTCCGTGTCCTGTACTTTAAGCCTTTCCTGCAGCCTCACTTTTACCATGTTGAATTGCAAATTTTAATGCGAGACTAGTTGGAAGAATCTGTATAACTTTTGCAAAGCATGAATTGTACATTACAAGCGATTGAATTCATAGACTGTTTGAAAATTCTCACAGCGAGTAGCCGTTAATTTACAATGCTGTAAGATTATAGAAATCCTTATTTGTGAAAAATCTCTTGCATTGCGAAACAGAAAGAAATCAATAAGCTCTTTCTACTCATGTCTTTTTGTAACGCTCAATGCGTCAAATCTTTTATTTTTTTATGAAATCACAATAGCTGTTTAGGCGAGATCTAGAACGTTTTCACAGATGTGAACGCAGCCCGTGGCTTCAAAGTTAAGTCATTTCTGACGCGGGTCGGGGGGCTCACTTTGTGCTGCTGTCCTCATCACCTAAACAAACCAGCTAGTATCGCAGTCATATCCTGCCCTCTTTTGCTGTTCAGTACCAAGTGTCCAGAATCCTATAACAGTAAACAACATTAAAATTTAGAAATAAGGTTCTACGCTGTCTGCACGTAGCTTGACGCATCAAATATTCCCGCATAGAACTTCACATACTTCAAAATAACGAAAGGATGCCAGCAACTTTGTAATTTTTTCAAGAATAGTAAATAGTACCCTAGCTTAATGATCAACTACACACGACAGAGTTGATGAGTGAATTGACAAACTATCTACAGACTATTCATTTTCCAAATCTGTTTTCCTTGTACCATGTATCTGCTAACGAATTTAAATAACCCTAATCGAAGAAAAGCAAAAAAAACACATCAAGCAGATAACCAAGTCATGAACTTCAACACCTGTTTGACCTAAACATTACCTACTTTTGTCTTTCTCTTCACCCGTATTTTTGCATTCTGCTAGCGAACAAGAGCTGGGTACCCACAAAGTAGTGTCTCAGGTGTGCCAGAGCAAAGCTGTATGAACCAATTTTCCGGACAACATTTAACGTACATATGGCACAGTAAGACGCTCGAAGGTGCAAATCAGTTGTGAGAAAAGAAACCAAGAAGGAGCAGATAGTAATATGACTGCATCCTCGTTCAGATTGCAAATCTTGACTTTAAAACCTGAACCAGCGCAACTTGCGACGCAATGCCTCCTCCGCAAACTTTATGTACTGCAACTTTGCGTGGTCACAAGCTGACCGGCATCCGAACCAAATACATAGTGAAGTGAATAAAGCAAACATCACTCTAAATTATCTCGAGTTCCATCAGGAGCACGCTCTTTCTGCAACTCAAAATTACATGTCTTCATCAACCTCCTATTCATACAAGAGTTTGCAGTACCTCTTTCAGCCCCCCCAAACACTGCAATTAGCAAAACTAAGACCTATTTAGAGGCCGTATCTCTATCTGAATCAACTCAAATGTTGTCACTAACTCTCGCATAACATGTAAATGCTACATTGCAAATACACTTCGTTATTAACTCTGCTCTGACCGGCTTCAAGAAAGATGGAATGATACGCAAGATCTGCTCACAATGCATTCTTTCTACATCTATGCTCTACAGGTTTAAATACGTACCCATTGCTTCAACAAACAGGGCACAGCTATTGAATGATACGCAAGATCTGCTCACAATGCATTCTTTCTGCATCTATGCTCTACAGGTTTAAATACGTACCCATTGCTTCAACAAACAGGGCACAGCTATAACAAAACCGTTCTCACTAGATATCTGCCCTTCCTCTTCTTTGAACAGCAGAAGACCTCCTTTTGTAAACTATTAGGTCCTATTGCGTCAACCTAGTCAAGACTACATAATTATTGCAGCTGAGCGTACAATCTCTACATGATTTACCTTAGAATATCAAATGTCGGTGTACAAAAATCGGTGGTTGAGTAATTGACGATGAGTTATTCGAGGTTCTTGTTGGAACCGCCGCCGCTTCCGGTCGATGACGTGGAGTTAGACTTCTTACGCTTCTCAGTATTTACCAATTTATCCACAATCTTACGACTGTGACCGCTGGGGTCGAAATGATTCGTATGCTCGGAAGCCTCCTTCTTTGAGCGTTGCTTTCCACTATGTCCTAGCATTCAAGTACTTGTCCTGATCGAAGTTGTAGTGCTCGTATTCGTCAAAATGGCTTTCAGACATGGTGAAACCTCCTTTCTTCTTGAATACCAGAATCTAAAGGATTAGAAAACGCATGAGTAAACATTCTTTCTTAACACGAGAACGTGGGCTCTCGAACTGCAGAACTACCTCTAGAATTCCCTACTTCCACTTCAAATCCTTAACTCGTCTATGACTTGTATCAAAACCTTTACCTAACCTGTGCCTGTACCTAACCCTAACCTATTTCAGTATCTACAATCTACAAATCCCTATCATCAGACGACACCTAGATGTCAGCGCTTTTCGGTACAAAATTTTAATGTAAAATCTATCAAGTTCAGCAGTTCTATTTATCTTCTGTATTCAAAACAACAAGGACTATCTTTTACCAATTCACGCAGCTGCTTTACGTCTTAACTCTCGCGTATGTCAGTCAAGCCAAGGTCAAGTGAAGAACAAAGCTTGATAACGACAACAACAACTCCTTTCCACAAAGACTCAATCCGTCACTAAGTACTATGTTCTGCTAGTTTCGCCTGCGGCACAGCCTTCGTATTTACTTAAAGCTCATAGCTCGTATTTAATGACTGTGGCTATTTCCTGAATTCAAAATCAGAACACTTAATTTTCAAGTCACAATAAAAGAAATCCTTTCGAAAATCAGCATGACAACGACAAAACCTCAAGCACACATGGAAACATCTAGACTCACGCAATACAAGGAGAGGTTACCCTCAAACAAAATCCTCCTAGCAACTAAAAACAACACGAGGACTGGTGGTGATGCACACTTAATTTACAAAGATTTACAACAGTTTCAACTTACCAAAAGTAATTATTGAAATGTAATGACTTGTTCGCTTTTGCAAAAGTACAATGGAAATGTTGGCACCTATGAGATTTTGATGATCACAGTTTTACAGTTTGGTAAAACACAGTTTAACCAAGCGAGAGACTGTACGAGAGCGAAATCTTCCTTGTTTCAGTCCAGATGAGCAACTGGTTCTACCTATTCGCCAACCTCCAGACTGTATGATGCCACCGCAACGCAGTAGGGAAGAAGGAAACAGATGCTTCTAGAGTTATTGTTGCTACGGCTCGTCTGGCCGATGCTGTAGGGGGTCAGCTCAGACTCTTTTCCGTGTATGTCTTATCAACACCTCATTATGCATATATGATTATCTCAAGGAGGATTGTTTACTATTGTCAACTTACGAAACCTTACGAGGATTCTTTACATTAAGCTTAGCCAATGCTGTTACTACGCTACTGATTGAAGAAACAAGTCAAGTTGCGCATGTTACATTTGATGCGCCTGGTATGTACCTGTTTCTGTTTCTATTTACTGATGCAGGCGCTACGCTGTATTTCTTCTGTTCCTTTCTCAGGTTCTTCATTAAGTATTTATAGAAGAGTGCTTCCCCAACTCTGTTTGTGTGTCTTGCTGCATTCACATTACACTGTTGTAGAATCTGAAAAACAGTACATTTTTTGCGTTTCGCCTTTTTATTCCTACTCAAGTCTCAGTTCATTGCATGAGAATCTCAGCAGCATTCAAGTTACGGAGAAGGTCTGGGTAGCGTACGTAGCCTTTGAAATGACCTTTGACCTAGATGGGAAGAACAAGGTGTAGATTACTCTTGGGGGCGACCCTTTTGTGCCCATGAAAAAATGTATTGGTTCTGTGGCTCATAAATCTACTAGGAGAGCGGACCTAGCAACACGAGGAGAACCCATTAAGGTTCCTATGTTCCATGGACTTGTGATGAGGAGCAGGAGTTACGAACCGCTGATTAAATGCTGAGTTAAAATACTTTTGTTGCTCGACAGCATTCGGGGGTGTGCTAATTCAGTTCACATTTTGAATTAGCAAGGCAGAAGGTGCAGATAAATTTTAAAACTGCGTTGCAACTCGGTCACAATGTGATTGGTCCGCGTGTCTCTAGGATCATGGCAACCGATTGAGAAAAAAAGTGTGCGTTTGCAAAATCTACCGCATGACAACAAAATACTTGATCAGGTACATGAACTCATGGATAGACTCATGAGGCTGACTCGTACTTATCGCCACAAAGCAAACAAAAGAACGAATGTTTCCGTATATTCCAAACTGTTTGTTTGATAAACAGACAATTGCGACGCAGTGTGAGCTCCTAGCACGTTGCGAATTCCTATCTGCACTAGCAAATTCATCCTCTATCCTCTTCAGGGCTATGATTTTGCCGTATCTTTTAGAAGGAAGGATTGTTCGCGCTCATTGTGCTATGCAGTACAGTTACTGATGTCTAGTGCTGCTAGCAAACGTTTTACTACCATTGCTCTCTAATCGCAGGTATCGCCATTTGCTGAGTCATTATAAATGCGAAGTTAAGTTGAGCGTCATATGCCAAATATTGACTTAACCCTTGGAACGTTTTATTGCTCCAAGATGGAATAATTGTAAACTCTGCCTATACTTGAGTTTATCTTTCTTCGTACGGCATAAAACGCTGAAATCTTCAGTTGTTTAAACATGATTATCAACGGCTTTACAAACTGCGACTTATTCTTTGAACAAGCTCAACGTTTCATGTCATGCTGAAGCCGTTGAAATGCACGGGTTTGGTTCTTCAGTTTTGTCTAGTTCTAAAGTTTCCGTGTCAGCACAGCACTACCGGTGCCATCGTTTTGTGAAGATCACATCACGTAAACCGTAGTTTTGGGGGCTAAAATGTGTCCTACCGCAAGCATGCACTTGAGCACGTTCCTTTGTCTCCTTTCTCGTACGTGTAAGCATCGTTTGACGACCATCAAGTAATCTGCAACCTGCTTCCTTTCGTTACGTGATGTCAGCTAGCTAACGGGTCCCACGTTGAAATTATAGCATGGATTGCTACGTTGCTAGCTGTATTCTCTGGATGTACGACCAAAATCTGGCACACCTGACGGGACAAAAGAAAACGTTTTTGCGCAAGTGGATGAGATGAACAAAGACGCAATGCAGACGACATAGGATGCTCGAGTTGCGCACCTTGGTTTACTCCCAATGACAATCTGTAAGATGAATAACCTTGAATAACTGAGCTAGTGCAGATGATATATGAGAGAATGAATTGTTTTGGAATTCTTGGGGTAGGGGTGAAGTTATTATTATTGTTGTTGCTATGGAAGTAAGTAGCGAGTTGTTGACTTATTTTGCATGCATTGAGTTATTTTCTGCTAGCTCGCGAATTCTTGCTTGTAGACAAGCTTAAGAATTTTACTGATGCAGAAATGCTGCATGATTCACGTATGAATAATGCAATGGGCTACAAAAATTAATTTTAGGATTAACCCTTTGAGAATTCTTTTTGTCTTCGGGGAGGCAAAACGTAAATAAAAGTGCCGAATGTAAAAAAATGGAATTCTCCAACCAGTGAGTAGTAGCTTCTATTTGGTGACACGAGGTGGCAGCTGAGCGGTTCCCTGGTCTTTCGAATCTCATCTCTCAAAACTTCGTTTCGGTTGCAGAATAAGGAGCGGAACGGAAAAATTAAACATGTTGGAAACTTGCAGTATGAGCTGAAAGCTGACTGATGATAATGAAAGTAAGAAAGGCTGATTAGG
>VRMD01003382.1:0-11061 GCA_009872375.1 Sminthurides bifidus | reverse complement strand
CTCTAATTATTCCACTTTTTACTAATTTTTTGATTCATTTCTCAGGTGAGATGATCATCGCTAACGACAAATTCAACATGACTGAAACATCCATGACCCAGTATGGTGTGCGTATGCAACTCCAGATTCGGTAAGCAGTCTAAGCAGTTGTGAACATAAATTTTGTCTTCATCTGCCCTTGCACCTTAATTTAACAGTTGCAACTAACTATCGAGGCAACCAAGTAAATCTTTAAATAAATTCTGTTGAAGCGTACCTTCTTCACCTTAAAAACCATAGCTGAATGATTCGTAGTCATGACGATGTATAGAATTTAAGATTTTGAAAAATGACTTGCAGATACTTGACTCCTCGTGACTTTTCTGGTTACAAATGCATATCTCAAAATTCCATGGGAAGTACCGAAGGTACCATTCATATTCACGGTACGTCGCTCTTTGAAATCATCCGCTTGACTTTGAGCGTGCCCCTCACTGACAGCTTCTGTCTTTATTATCCATGGCAGTCCAATATTTTTCCCTTCCCTCCTCAAAGTACCTCCCAGCTCCCCCCTTTGCCCATAATCTATCACTTTACATGGATAAGGCCTTGAAAGTGAAAGTACCACGAAGCTCTTGTATTCCATAAAATCTTGTGCCTGATATTCTTCATGCAGACATGGGGTTGGGATTAATTGTGCTCAGAATCTCTATCATGGAAGTGTCTGAAATAATACTAATCTCGGTATGTCTGATTTTTTTTAGAAATCAGTGTCATCACAAACTCAGACAAAAGCTCGTCGAGTGAGTCGAGGAACTTTCTCCCGTCAGATGCTGATACGTTCGGAAGTGCGGAAGAAGTCGGGAATTATAACAGTGACCCCATTGAAAAAACTACGAGATTTCCCCATTCTTACGGCCACGGCATGTACGGAGTCCACACGCCCCAGCTAACAACGCCCAGCTCCGCTTCATCACTTAATAAAATGATTCACGTTCTCCCATTCACGTTTTTAACAATCATGTTTTGCACACCTGTTTGCAATTCAATTTTACATGCACTATCAGTCACAATTCTTTCGTTGCTTTATCCTGACAACATAACGTCCTGATCTGGTTTCACTGTTCTTAACAACTTTGAATTTTCCGTGAAAATATCAATCATTTCCTATAATTTAAACGGAGTATTAGACAAGAATTGAGGTCTGACAATGGTACTCCTTCCTACAATAAAGTTTAGATGGCAAAACGGTCCGATTTACTGCTAGTTTCAGCACCGAATTAGTAGCAGAAAGTTGAATGAGTCACTTAAAGTTTCAAGTCATGATGTGAGCACTTGGAAAACAAGAGACATCTTTTTTGGAATTTTTGTGTTAAAAAACATTAAGTTACGAATTTAATGATAGCTGCTAGACCTTTTTAATATCATATTACATATCAAGATTTTAAGTTTCCATTCGCCTCTCAACAGTTAAAAGGTAAAATATATGAAAGGTGGTCCTTCAAGAGCATAGTATTTGATTTGCAGAAAAGATGTGTTAAAACCGAACTTTCAACACTGTGTCTGAACGACGCTGTGCTAATATGTGTCCTTGAATCACAAATGACGGTTTTCACACTACGGCTGCCATGATGTTTTGCCAAAAAGTCGGCTTTTGTTGTATTTGCGTATTCACTTTATGTAACATTAATTCGAGTTATGACTTCAATAAATAAAATCTTAAAGATAAACTGAACTTGTTTAGACTGTCCACAGGTTACAATTTTTTCAGAGAGCCGTGCTACTTAAGTTAAGAATGTCACTAGTAACTTAAGGCAAGCAATTGAAGGAAACAACGGGACTGCATCATGTTATTACACCACTAATTTAAGGTTTCCGTGTTTGGGTATGACACCTGGAAGCAAGTTGGAGCCGTGCAGACTTTGGAAGCCAATGTCCTTTAAATCATCTTGTTATTTTGATACACCTACCATAGCTTTCTTTGGCCGAAAGCCTTAAAAAATCAACTACCTTGTGGAACAAACCTGATGAAACCTCGACGATGGACTTCACTTGAATTAGCAGCCCTAGGAGAACCTTCTTGAAACCTGATACTGATTTCAATCCCGTTGCCTACAGAATAAAGTGGTAAGATTCCAGCAAATTCATGACTCATCACGTGGTCGACAACTAGTCAGACGTCTGCATCATGTTATTACACCACTAATTTAAGGTTTCTGTGTTTGGGTATGACACCTGGAAGCAAGTTGGAGCCGTGCAGACTTTGGAAGCCAATGTCCTTTAAATCATCTTGTTATTTTGATACACCTACCATAGCTTTATTTGGCCGAAAGCCTTAAAAAATTAACTACCTTGTGGAGCAAACCTGATGAAACCTCGAAGATGGACTTCACTTGAATTAGCAGCCCTAGGAGAACCTGGTTGAAACCTGATACTGATTTCAATCCCGTTGCCTACAGAATAAAGTGGTAAGATTCCAGCAAATTCATGACTCATCACGTGGTCGACAACTAGTCAGACGCAAACAAGCGAAATGGTTTGCACATCAAGGTTTTTATGCTTTTGCCAAAAGGAGTTAAAGTAAAATGTCTGTGGGTATCAATTTAAATTAGAGCCTTTTCTAATACCTTTGTTTGCCAATCACTCTGAAACTCTGAACCAGCTATCGATGTAGTTGTAGAGGAACGACGCCCGAGGGAAGCTAGGGAAAGAGTAACACATCGCCAATGTATCCTGATAACTCGTATAAATCGTTCTGGACTAACGGCTCCTGAGCTCGATAAAAAATGCAACTTAATATGCAGAATCCTGTGTGTACATTCGTTCCCAGTCATCGACGTATCCTTCCTCCACCATATACAACGAAACACGAGAACATATGTGTTAACTTATTGTTCACCCTTCTGACATACCGAGCTTCAAACATTTTTCAGGAATGTCCTGCTAAATTCGTTTCTCTATGTCAAATATAGAATTAAGGATTAAACATACGTGAAGCGATGGATGTAGTTCAGCAAATGCCACTGTTCTGTTGCCACGTGGTAGAGGAGCTGGTACAATCAGAGATTGGGATTGGAATATGTGAGGTGCCCTCGTTTAGGCAGAGACAGCGACTGAATGTAGACGACCTCACCGGAATCTTGATCAGAAATCAGCCTAGTTTATGGGCGGAGAGGTAAAGTTGTTTCATTACACAGACGGAAAAAGATTTCTTTTCTAAATTGCTCCCTCGAGACCATCAACCACCTCCTTCCTCTTCACTTACAGAGCTCGGCATCGGCACAAATAAACCTTCACACATCACCTATGTACCTTATTTCTTGACTTTCACCAAATTTCTCACCCTTCTTTCTCCGCGACTTTCCCCTGCCATGTCCTCAATACGAACTATTCTTACTCATCATCAATTTGTTCAGCACCATTTTTTACACCCTAGCTGACATATAGAGTAAGAGAAGGTTATGTGGAGTAGCCTTTGCATCTGCACTTTATTACGAAAATGTGAACTCTCCTCACGTATTTTATGCAACGCATTCAATGCAGTTCAATGCAATGAAAGGTGTGACATCATTGCAGGCGGCGCTGGCTTTTATACTAGATTTTACGCTTGACCAAGGTCACCTATTGATCTCCTTTAAACCGATGAATTGGTGGGATGTTTCCAGTAGTGTAAGTATGGGAGCATGAGGAACTACAGATGTAAGGAATAACTTTCATTATCCCAAAAGCCATGACTTTAGAATTTAGAACACGTGAGGTGATGTAAGGAACTAGATCATACTTGCTTCAATATTTTCAGGTAGAATAGCGGGAATGAAATTTGGGTTGGCGTAATAACATGCAACAGGCATCAGAATTAGGCAATAAACCGATATCAAGCAACAGGACATTATCATCATCGCAGCATGTAAACACGATATACAAAACCCATTTCAGCAACAAAACTATTCCCGCTTACCCCACTCTGGCTGAGCTTTGAACATTCTCATTGAGCATCTAATGAACCTAGACAGGAGTGTTAACTTTATCTAGCACCCAGCTCCTCGAAAGCAGAACAAAGTCCCATTAACTTGTATTTATGGAGTTGTTTAAACCACACATTTTCATTAATCGCGTGCACCATCCTGTGCTAGGGCGCAAAGAGCAAAAACTCCTTTCACCACATTTACCAAAGCTACAGGACCGCTCGGTGCTGAGCCTCTTACGATGCCTCAGATTCTGTACCGTTCTCGAACTGAAACAAGAGTCGAAAGTTATCACTTGTAACATGCAATAAATGTTAGTTCAAACTCGAAACGCTATCCCGCATTTGTCTACATTGATATTCATACGCAACAATTTCGTTGTATTTAGCAATATTTTCAGGCTGAGTGGACACAGTTAAGTAATAGCTGTTATAATTGTAACGAAGGGAAAATGGACAAGGTAAGACTGAATGATAGGATGTAGAAGTTTAAAACAGCAGCGACATTGCATCGAGAAAATTGCAAATCGAATAAGATTGTAAGGATATAATAGGATAGGACAAATTAAAAGGATTTATATTGAAGGTGTGTATAGCGAAATGAAATAATCCAGGTGTGCATGCAAGACGTGTTCAGTAGGTTGATGATGAAGAGCTTGAGGAGGATGAAAGTTTACAGTCACTATCCTCAGCAGAGACAGCAACCTACAGCGTATCTGGTCCTTAAAGTCCAAGTTCTTGAGCTGAAGGTCATTTATCGCGAGGCAAAATTCAATGCTGCCGCAGATGCACGTTGTCACCTCAACAGGTCTCCTGATAGCAAAGGAACAGACACAATTTTCGCCTGGACATGGCGGCATGTGTGCGCAGGCGCGTTGTCGTGATGGAAGAGGATTTTTTCCATTCGGCGCCGCGGGCGCTTCTTCTAGTATTCCCCCTTCATCTGGGCCAGGGGTTCGGCGTAATATGCTCCATTGATCGTCCTACCCTTCTCCATGTAGTCAACAAAGGTGATCCCTTTCCAGTCCCAAAAAACCGTGGCCATAACCTAACCCGCCGAGCAAACAGTCTTCGCTTTCTTCGGGCACTGTATCCTAGACTAGTTCACTGTTTTGGCTGCTATTTGGTCTCGGGCGTGTAATGGTCATGGTGGACCCAAGTTTCGACGACGGTGACGAGACGTTACCAAAAGTTGGTAGGGTTCCGCTTAATCTTTGCCAAAGTCGTCTGCGAAAGCTCCAAACAACGTTTATTTTTCTCAGGAGGAGTTTAGGGAACCAACGTGTACAAAGCTTTTTCGTTCCTAATTTGGAATGTAGGACGAAGTAAACGTGGGATGCGGGGACCCGCTTCCGGGCTATCTCCTGGATAATCGTTCTTTGATTGGCGTCCAGTATTTTGTTCACCTTGGCCACAACTTCCGGAGTAGTCGAGGTCACGGGTGTTCCAGGAGAAGATGTATTGACTACCCCCTCCCTCCCCACCCTGAACTCCAATACCTACTTATGAACAGTTGCAAGGGACGGGGAAGAAGTGCCTAAAACGTTACCAATCCCAGTTTTTATCTGTCAGGTGGTATGCTTCTTAAAACTGTTGTATTGGATTGCACCTCATGTTGCTCCCTCACTTGCCAATGGCTCTTTTCGAGCACCTTTGGAGATTCGCCATCGAAAAAGATGCATTAAGGCAGCAGCTATATCTGACATAAGATCTGTCACAGCGGCAAACTCCTAAATGAACCTCAGTAATGACTTATGTAACAAGTTGGGCGCACCTTTTGCGCTTCTTACAGACAATGGCACCCATTTACCTCGGGCGGAGCGGAGCGAGCTTGGGTGCAAGGGCGGAGGTAACCATAGCACTACGACAGATACGAAAGGTTTGCCAGATGATAACGGTTAGGCTATATGACACATGGGTTGTGTACGAAATGCAACAACCCGTATCCCCCATTGTGATGACGCACGTGTACTAAAAACACCATATGGGGCAGTGAAACAACAACCAGAAGCTCTCGCTGCAAGAAAACAGCCATATGCGCCTTTTGCGATGTAATGAGTGCCACCTGAAAGATGGCAGTTCGGGATTAATTCTCTCTTGTCTTGGGCTCAATGCAAGACTTGAGAATAATTCGGTAAATTGTGTGCATTCCTTGGAGCCCAATTCGCAACTGATCCAAATGTATTACAATTTTGGAGTATTACAATTTTGAAGCGACCACTTATTTCCATTGTGCCATCCACGCCATATTGCTTATACTGTTTGTTCAAATCACAATGTCATCTGGTCGTTATTGACCTCAAACCCTCATCTTCCTCATGGTCTTCGTAATTAACGAAATTCTACAGCTTGCAATTTCCATCATTTAACCTTATGCTACAGGTACACACATCCGACAACCATATCTGGATGTCGGATCTGTTTTTACACTCCTATCCCATTTGCAATTTTGAATGACCTGATTGTGTCCAGTACTGTGTAATGGAAGCCAATCGAACAAATGTGAAACAGAAATGCAATACCACGTGAACTACTTCAAACTTACGTATGCAACTTGCAAAATTTAATAGGTTACATTTCATTAGGATTCCATGATTATTTTACCATTATTGAGAATTTATTAGTTTTTTTTTCGCAATTAACGAAATATTCCGTGGTCCAGCATTGAGCCCAGGACTGGAGTGAAGTAAGGAAACCCGTAAGTCCGGACTGCTACCTTTCAAATGGCACCCAGCAGTATCCAAATTTATAGGGAATATAACCGCCTCATAAAGCACGACGGTCCTTTTGAAGCCATAGCAGCAGGGCAACAATTATCTTGCAATAAATTGTAATTTTCATTATTCCTTTTTTCTTGAATACTTTCCGTCCGTTTTTTAAAACAAAATTCACGTGGACGCACGATAGTGAAATGAGCGTTCTAGGAAAGGTAAAAATCGATAATGTATCATGCACCTTTTCGACCCAGTAGTAAGTATAAGAATACGTGGAATACCCTTCTCTTCTTTAAGATAAGCCATACGCTGAATTGGCTGTTTGGATTTTATCTGGCCTTGTGAATAGCTAAACTTTCTTTGCGAAGATTACAAAGATCACTGACCGAATGCTTGCTTTTCTCACTAGGTTGTTGCATATTAATGCAATCCCAGATAAATAGAACAGTGATGAAATGATGTGTGTCAAATAACGCATAGCGGACGTGACTTTATCCTTTGCCCAGATCCGTAAGCCCTTGTTTTATGTTAAAACAAGGATACGGTGTGTCTGCTGGGTGGGTATCTTTTATTTAAAAACTAAAAATTTTCCAGCACTCCTCACTCATCCCTCTTCTCGCACTAATACTATCGGATGGTATTGTTTGTAGTCGTTTACACCGTTCTTACACAGTTCTTCTAAGAAATATTTCCTCTACGGGGAAACTGAACTTGGATAATTGACAGAGCTCGTGTTCGTGAGCTACAATTGCAATATTTTAGCTATTTCTCATTCGATTTCCGTTAATTTTTTTTAAAATTGACGCTTAAGCAGTAAGTTTAAGGAGCAGTGAGCTAAGAACAACCGTGTGTAAAAACAATGACTGAAGGGTACGTACGCTAACAAAAATCAGTGCTTCACACACAGGTTTGAGTTCGCGACTGGCCGTTTATTACCTGAAATTGAAATGGTGCTCTTAATAATTTTAGTTTGAGGATCCAATCCACTACCTGGAACCACTATTTTCTACTTTCCCTGGTATTACGAACTGACTCGGTGACGGCATTCATAAATGCCAAAGTGAGTTACACGTACTGTAATGTTGTAAATATTGTGCCATTACTTTTCATGTGCCTCATACTTCACATTTAGTTGTCCAGCACAGACCAAAACTCTTTTTTCTCCTAGAGCATTCCACACTGCATCATGTAAATGCAGACAATTTGAGCAAGTTCACGTGTAAGTGGGACCTGCAAAAGTTGATGACTTATGAGAATGTGCGCAAGGATGGTTTGGAAAACGGAAGTAATAAAAAATTCGTGCTTTGCCAATCGTTGGCAAAAAGTGATACGATCTACTTGAAGGATCTTATTCGCCGGACATATTACATTGGACTGCGTCCAGAATTCGATGTTTTTGATGAGGTTCGCTATGCAGACATGGCGTGTGTCTACAATAATGACAAGGATAGTTACCTTGATTTCTCCCTGCTTAATACTACAAACGACGTAAGCTAATCAATATAACCTCAGCAAACGATTCTTTGGAGGTTACAAATATGACTATTAACTAATACTAATTAACGTTTTGGTAATTCTCCAGCTTGACAACTTCTTATTTCACGTTGGCAACACAGACTTGGCTCGTGGTGGATATATTGAGGACCCAGCTTTGCTTTCGCTTAAAGCGAATACTTCCCAATTCGCGGCCATAGGCTGGCACAGTGCAAATATCTGGATTTTACCACGACGTGAACCATCTAAACGCGTACTCAGGATAAATACGCCCATGTTTTACACCAACTTAACCAGCAGTAAGTACACCTTGCTAAGCACCCTCTAATTAAACTTAACCCAAGGACATACAAATTGTTTCACTATTTTAGATCTCGGGCCCTGGCAAAACCAAGACTTTTTGTACATACACGAAAAAGGATGCCCACGTATATGGACAGTCGTTAACAGCTGTAACTCCGAGAAATTGGCACTCTGTACTACCTGCATAAATGACTGCCCACGAGCGTTCAACTCTCAAAACCGTGTGTTTTCTCACACAAAAATGAAGCAATGGGGGATTTGATTTATGAACAGTATCTCACCTCCGGTATTCCACTATTATATGATCCAAGTCTTCTGGTTTGTTTAAATTACATATGCTACAGATATTGCATTTGCCATCTATATTCCAGATCCTAAACATGTCATTTAGTATAGTACATTTCCTTTTTACAACGAAAAAAGGCTGGTTGCATCTGATGCTCCTTATTGACTGTTTCCTGTGCCAGTGTCCTTCCTTTTTAAATTTATTTGAGATACCTACAGTTAACTTTATAGACTTATAGATGGCTGTTGAATTACTCATTTTCCGAACATCTTCGTTGATGAGATCCTGTTCTAGTTTTCCCAACATGGCTTTATACTGCCTTTGAGCTCGTCTATGGTGACATTCTTCAGATCCAGCTCAACTCCAACACTCTGTAGAAAATGTGCAGCTCTGCTTGACCAGGTTCCTTTTGCACTATTGTTTACATTGTCATTAAAACAGTTTAGTGTGATTTTGTTGTGTTTCCTTAATAGTCGGTAAACGAAGCATAGTATGGCTTCAGCAATGTGGAGAAAGTATCGGGGTATCCCACGTATTCTCATACTTACTACTGACCCGAATTAGGATTTATAATTTTAACTCATTTCCAGTAACTGTAGTTAGCTGATCAGCTATTTACCTACACAATTATAACAACACAATTAACCCAGTTTTAGTTCACTTCTTGATAATTTATTTCACCGAAGTACTCTACCGCAGTTAATCATGTACCACAGTTATCATACGCAACAACAATGCTTACGCATTATGGAAGTTAATCAACATGCGTGAACTGCGTGGTTGGCTAGTGGATGTTCAAACATTCAATTTAGGCCTAACCAGGAGCGCACTGTTGACAAATTTGTTTCATTATTTAATTTAACTTGATTGCGGTCAACGAGACTGCCTACTCTTATTACTTTCTGTCTACGTTTTGATGAAACACCCTCGAGTGAACCACTGAATGGCTACGGGTAACCGGGTACAATGCAACTTGCTACTGCTGAGTAATCTCAATCAAGATGCCTAGAATTCTAGGTGCAATCGCTCATTTCTCCCAGCACCTGAAGCGCCATCTCCGCTTAAATTTATGCCTTTGGATATCAATATCATGCTATACATACGCCTAGTTCGCTTAATAAAATTCTACTTTATGTTTCGAGAGGTATATGGATGTGAAAGTTGACAATTTGAGCTTACTTTCCTTCGTATGCATACCATCTTCCATATTCGTGACCTACCATCTTGAAAACACAAGCCAAAGAAAGCACCTAAGGCTTTATCATCTTTGTCTGAAAAGTTTTGCACTACCACCGTGTCAAAACTAGTCCCAATTAGGCTGTTCTCTCATATCAAGATAATGTCCAAGGTGGAAGGCACAAGGACGCGCTGAAGGAAATGAAATCGACATGCATGTCTGCCAATGCCTTTCACTGATAAGCATGACTCCATTGTCTGCGTTTCGTCAACTTCTACTATAGTTAGTTTTCACAATGGGACTCAGGATGCTCGTTCTGTACTTCTGCGACGACAGTTCTTTCCAACGTAAGTTAGTTCCAAAGCAAACGTTTTCGTTCTGCGGTAATAAGAGTCGCAGTTCAGCACATATTTAAAACTTAGAAATGCTTTGAACTTTTTGTCTCTAGAAACATAATATATGCAAGTAGTTCATGCTCATAGAAAAGGGCGCCAGCAAAGTAGATCAGAAAAATTTTAACAACTAGTATGTAGGGGAAAATGATAAGTTGAGTTAAAAATTAGTTCGAAAGGCCCTCTTTCGAAGCCGTGTTTTACTTCACCCTCTTGCCTGTTATCGTAGACCATTGCAAACCCGACTTTGATCGATATGTTATCTTTCAATTGAGTTGGGCGGCCGGAAACCAAATGGAAACCTTTAAGAATTGATAACGCAGGACTTTCACTGGTACGGGAGCTGCGTATGTACATTTTATCTACCTTTCTATTCTTCTCCAGCTCTTCCCTTATGTTCACTTTTCGATGTTGCAGAAGCTTTCACAGTAGGTTTTCCTCTGTCAAATGATCCTCTTACAGATTTTCAAGTTAAAACTAGTGCTGTGTCTCATCTCATCTGCAGGTTTTTTAAAGAGACTGATCAAATGATCACTGCCTATTTCAAGCATAAACTTTTGCAAAACACAAATTCAAATCATATACTCAAGGTTTAAAATGAAAAGATATCACTGGATACTCTGTTTAGAGATGCCTTCGATCCTCTTACCGGGTGTTATTAAGCACACACGGTAGTAATAAATGAATTACTTCATATCTTCGGCCCCAGAACTTTAACGTGAACATACGCCAGCTGGTTACTAGAGGTTGCG
>VRMD01003381.1:0-11061 GCA_009872375.1 Sminthurides bifidus | reverse complement strand
AATTCTGGCGCCGCATCCCGTAAATCCGATACGGTTCAGAGAGTCCTTCTCGTGACATAATTTGCTGATAATTGCATGCAAATTTGTAGCTACAGGCAAGCAATTATACTCCATGCATTAATGGCCATGGCCAACTAGTGAGTTCAAAATGGTTATAAATATTCCTATTACGAGGCATTGACGTAGAGTTTCCCAAACCTGGCTTATGAGGTGATTGGGTGAAAGTCCCAATCGATAATTGTATTTATTTATTCATTCTCTATTAACTCCTCATTCTTTACTTTCTTGCAGTGGGTCCAACAGCCATCGGCTTGGAGGGAAGACTGTACACGGGGCTTTACACAGGGCCGTATTTCGACACAAGTACCCCGACGAATATCACAGCGCAATTGGGAACTCATGCCTTCCTGCCCTGTAGAGTGAAGCAGCTTTCAAATAAATCCGTAAGTGAAGCACATATTTCTAATCTAAGCAGCGCGTGGTCTCGGTGTTTATGGCCTTTATCTTGGGATTTCTTCCAGAATGATAAAAGCGAAGGATAATGCAACATATGTAGGGCAAATCTACGCAGATGCTTATTGTGTTCCCAGCTCTTATTGCCAGCAAGACATGTAACAACGAGTTGTTTATGGCCCTACCACGTTCTTGCTACAGGACTCCAAGCCTAGATTTATGGCTGCAGTGATCAATAAACATCATGTTTGTAGCAATTTGCAATAACCAAATGCTCTAATGCTCATCCTCCAGGTTTATGTAGCTGATTCCGTGTGTACTTTCTCCCGTCAGTATTGAGATTCATCGCAGGTCTTATCTGAAAGCGGTGGGGAATCGCTTTCAAGTACCGTTTGCCAAATCGATGTGGCATGTGCGGCAAAAACCCGTGTCATTTCCTGCCATCTTGCTACGCACGACTGAATTATTGGCGCAACAATCCATAAAAATCTGCAGGCCGGCCAATACAAACGACCGATAAACACTAGATTTTTGATTTTGGATAAGTAGGAGCGTAGAATTGGTAGTAGGGTATCAAATTGTGAAAGTGAAAGTTGGTGAAAGTGGTGAAAGTAAAATGGTGAAAGCAAGTGAAAGTCTGGAGAAAGCTGTTGAACAAACACTGGTCACTTGCAAGTTAGGCTACTTTACAGACTGAAACAGGCCCATCTGGTCCTTGTCCGGTGCTTGGTATTTAATCTCCTCTGCGGGAAATGGCAGAACTCGGCGGAAGAGGACGAAGAGAGGTTTTCGGGCAATGCTGCCAAAGTGTGTAAAATAAAATAATTATCCTTTACAGACTTGAGGATTATTCAGGTCATTGAGAATGGATTCATGCAAGGCTCTTAACCGGTGGAGAAAGATGACGGAGAAATACTGAGCAAAGCACTGTCAGTAGCCTTTCTGAAGGCGGAGCGCCCACTCCATAAGTACATTAACTTCGTCGGCAAACTATTCTAGCCTGACATGTTGCTACGCGGCTTCCAACTAGATAAGATAACCAACGCCCAGAGAAAGTGGTGCCAATTTCCGAATCACGATGCCTCTACCCTGTTCCCTGTCGGGTTCAGAAACACTAACTCAGTCAGAACCAGGTCCATGATCCGTGTGCATTAACCTCATCGGTATTAGAAATTTGTAAGTGTGGGAGTATCAGTGAGGAACTTTCTCCAATTTTGGGACACGGTGCTCCTTCTCCCATCGCTTTCTCTCTGCCAAATCGCGTTACCCAATCTTTAATATTAACAGAAATTGTAGAGTTTGTTCGTCCAAGACTAAATGCGACTGCAAGTCCAAAAACGAGGTTTTAAATAAGTAACGGTATTTCAGACCATGGCGGAAGTGCTCAGGAGTGATGTAAGTTTGACGCGGGAAAACATGCTTTATCGAACTTGTTAGGCTACGCGCTGGTAGACTTGCGTGGTTGTCATGGAAATTTGCAAAAGTTTCAGATTAAGCGCTTGCTGTTTCCAGGCTATTCGGTAGGAAAACATTGAGCTTTTCAAGGCCAAATGCTGTGAGCTCTGGCTTGAACGGCCGGATGGGGGAAACGAGGGATAATTAAATTTACATGATTGAAGAAAAATTGAACGGTGGATGCATACGAATAATTTCTAAGATTTGAGAGGAAGCTCACAGACGGAGGAAATATGCGATATATAAATAATGACTTTTCCTCCTCGCTCTTTCCGCTTCAAATTCAGCATGAAAAAGCACCACCCGTTAGAAGTTTCAACCGCCTTCCGGCGCACCAAGGCGCTTCATCCAATTGACAGCTTTATGTTCACCAACAAGCTTTGGCATAGGCTCGAATTCCTTATAACAACCAATCAGTACTATAGGGTCCTGACTATAGAGCCAGGCACGTCTTCAATCCGGTCTGTCAACCAGAATTCATCGCTGATGGTTTAACCCTAAAACTAATTTATTCAGTTTATTCCAGTCTTTTCTCTCTCGGTCTTTGAAATTTCTTGAAAAGGCAATTCCACAGAATTCTGCTTCGAACGCCCAATTCAAGACGCCGATTGTACACAGACTGTGAGCATTGAGAAATTAACGGTGGTTTCGCACCCACAACGCTTTGAATGAGCGAGCAGCAACTTGGAGAAAGCAAGCTCTCATAAAAAGACATTAGGTATACGTCATGTGGCTTGGCGTAGACCAGATATAAAGTAAACGAAGAGAAAGTGGAGAAAGCAGGATGCTGGCGGATCTGTTCCAGCCTGTTTTATCTGACTGTCTTTCTCTTTTTGGCTCAATATGCTGGATTCTTCTTTTAGAGAGAATTCAGTCTTATGAAGTAGCTGGAGGAGGTGGGGTTGCCCAAGCAGGCGGTTCATTGAAGCGGTTGACTGCTTATCGATTTCTTTTCTCTTATTTTAGCTCCGGAGCAAGACAAAGATGAAGTTACTAGAGAGAAAGTTGAAAGTAGCTTCCGTGCTGTTAACAACCGCAGAGGCAGTGGTGGAAGCGTAACAGTAGCCTTGCATTCTTATTCTCTCGACGAAGAATGGAATCGGGTGCGAGAGTGGTACAAATGATGCAGATCTCCGAATATTTTTTCAGACGCTTCCACCTCATGCATTTTCATTCCAGACTCCCTGAGCACACACAAGCTTCTCTTTTTCCACCAAAGGCATATATCTGAAGCAATTTTTATTTCAAAATTAGACAATTCTTTTCCCAGTTCCTGCTCGCTATCATCCCTCAGGGTGGAAGAGAATGCAGCCGCAAAAACAAACAGCAGAAAAGCAATCTGCAACATGCACTACTTTCCCCATAAATGGGTTGTTGAACCGAGCGAGACTACGTCTAGTTGAGAACATTTCCAACTTTTACTCCATTCGTCATGCAAGTTTATTTAATTTATTCGCTGCATTGCGAATAAATTGCTTTTCTTGGTCCTGGTCCACGGGATTGCATCTAAAGGATGTTTCTGGCCTAGTTCTGGCACATTTTATCAGCGACTTGAGTACTTGAGAACTTTTGCACATGTGCTTTTATGTAGTATAAAACCTAAAATCTGCTACTTTCCCCAGAAACAGACAGTAAAAAAAAGAGGAGAAAGCGCCACAGTAGGTCAGGTTTTCAGCAGGATGAATCGCAAGCCGGCTTTCGGACAGACACTTGGAGAAAGTTAATAAAAGAGAGAGGAGCAATGACTCGTTGGTAAAGACGGGTGAAATTCTAGGAATCAATCCCACGGCGTCAACTGACACTTCCCCGGCTGTATCCAAGTAACACCCTTAAGCTAGGAAGTGCAAGAAGTGGATTTGGCAGCGTATTGGTGAGCAACATTAGCGTCTTGCTTGATTGCAAGCGATCTGTTCAAGTCAAGGCCTCGAGGAGAAAGTGTGTGGAGTGAAAGTCAGGCATGGTGCTGAATTGAACGCACTGCCAGTGCTACGAAGCAAAGATAAAAGTCCTGGGTGACGCAGCAAATGAAGCGAGCAAGGAGGCTCCTGGGTAATGGAGTGAAAGCTAATAAAGAGGCGAAAGGGTTGCAAGCGCGTGATAAAAGGTCAGAGATGGAGGGAGAAAGCTGAGGATGTGTGCCGTTGTGTGTATGAATTTCTCAGTCCCAAATACGCCTTACAGTTTCTTGGGTGAGAAAGCAAAAAGAGAAAGTAGCAGCTAGACTGGTCTAGTCAGGAGAAAGCTGAATCGAAACCAGTGGGAAGATCAACAGCAAGTAATCGCTGATAGCCCTAATTTGATCAGATGTGGCGGGGCAGGAACCAAAGCAGGGACATGTAACAAGCTCGCATCGCAGCTGAGACTCACGTAATCCAATAATAGGTTCCTTATCGGACAATATGTAAGTGATCAAGTTTTTTACACCGAGGATAGGGTCCATGCATCTGCTCAATTCTGTAACGTGGTCACAATTACTTTCCCTTACTTGCATCATGAGCTAACGACACAAGCCTTTATGCTCATAGTAATGCATTGATTTTTCTTCAATGTCAATGCCATCGTTACATATTGAGAGAATGTGGAAAATCGGCTAATGACAACACGACTGGTATACTTTTACTAATCATCGGAAATTCGCTTTCTCCATGCAAGGGTTGATGTTGGCACGGTGAAAGTTGCCTTTCACCCGGTTTGAACCTACTAATGAGCCTTCGCAAACTTACATCAAGATATGTATGTGATAAATATGAGTGAAGAAGATGCCACATGAAGGTGAAAAGGTTAATCGATAGTTTGCTAAAAGGTGGGATGGAAAACGAGTTATTGCGTAACAAAGTATTAGTTACATGGTAACCGAAAAGTGAAAGTGAGCGAGCAAAAGACTTGGCGTGAAGGAATTAAGAGCTGCTGAGAGTAGGCGGGAGAGGGGATGAAAATGAAGAAAAGCGGTAGAATGAGAGAGGATGATGAACGGGGAGCGAGTGATTGATTAGGCTAGCGGGAAATGGAATTAAGGTGACGGATGAGTGTAATAAAATTAGTTGTGTTATATAAAAAGCCGTGTGTGTATGTATAATTGGATTTCCGTCTTGGTGATTACCTGCAGGTGTCATGGATACGGAAACGAGATTCGCACATCCTCACAGTGGATCGGTATACGTTCATCGCGGACGAGCGGTTCCAAGTATTGCACAACGGAGAGACGTGGACGCTGCAAATTAAATACGTCCAAAGCCGCGACGCGGGAATTTACGAATGCCAAGTCTCCAGTGAGCCCAAAATGTCACATTTCGTCCAAATGGAGGTTGTGGTGCCCCAAACCCGGATTTTGGGCGAAGCCGACCAGTTCGTCAAGAGTGGCAGCCCTGTGCAGCTGAAATGCATAATTACTCAATGTTTAGAACAACCAGCGTATATTTTCTGGTACCACGACGGTGGGCGCGTAGTCAATTTGTACGGCAAACACCAGTCTGTGGAAAGGGTGAGTGCTTTCATGCTTCCTGTACTGATGTGAATGGAGATCCAGTACCCCCCCCCCCAATCAAACAGCATAATTGCATGAGTTCCACAAAATCTCATCCCACGAGGTCATGTCCCAGCTAGGCTGTAAACTGCACCCGGTGTCATGAACCTGACATGGTCCAATTCAAAAACTCCCGCCGCGTTAACTCGAACGTGAATTTTGCACCAGTTAGTACAATCGCCATAGACAGCTCCTGGTAACTGGGAAGCAGATAAATAGTAGCTGATTCAATTTACTCTACAGTCAGGTCTGAGTCTGCATTTCATATCAACTTTTCATGGAACTGCTTACTTGCCAATAGCATTCGTTTCAGTTAATCATGCCTTTGATCTCGTTGTGAAAGTGAAAATATACACTGCCATTTCATTTTGTATGAAGTGTGTACAGCTTAATTCAAATCCGCTTTCACTACCATCAACGTTACGATTTCAGCGCATTGAAAACAGCATCACCTCCACGGCTTTTATTTATTTCCGAGAACTAATTTACTGTACGTACAGTGCTGACTCTGAGCTGCAGGTTCCCGGATCTTGTGAACCGGAAACTGATTTTCCACTCAGGGGATTCAGGAACAAATTTTCAATTTATTTTCCCCGCCGCAAGCGAGCATAACATATGAGTTGATGAGAGGCCGGAGGTGAACTAGACCATCGAACTGGTGTTTCGTTTCTTGGTATGCCATGATATACATTTTGGTGTCGGAGTTTCTATCGCTAGATCTGTTACCATGGTAACGCTCAAAGACTCGCTTCACATGCAGCCTTACATACTAATATAGTTGGTAAATGTGATGCCATTGCACCAAGTTTATGTGCTTGCCGCTAAGACTATGAGTGACATAGAAATGTCACTGCTCGTTATGCATTCAGGTTCATCAGAGCTTAAGATTCGCTCAGGGTACTTGACAAGGAAAGGTTTTGGTGACTTCGGAGAAGTTTCCAGCTAAAAATCACCGTTATGTACAAGTTTTAAACTAAGCGTGAAAATTTCCAAACCTCCGGTGTAATGCTGTAATAACGAAGAAAAAGTTGGTTATACAGCCAAAAGTTAAAAGTGCAGCCACGACAGAGAGAATGGCCGTAGGAAGCTAATTTGGGGAATCGTTAGAGTCACGTTGTAAAATTGTCTATTTTTCCGAGTCAGTTTCTAACGGTGGTTTTGGCGGAGATTAGAAAACTTTTCGTTATTGCACCAACTAAGAGAGGAGAGGAGGGCAAGAACCGTTTGCTGGTTAACAAGGAAGCGGGTCGGGTACATAGACAGGATGGGGTTGCGAGGTGGTGGATAAAATATATTATTTTTCCTCGTCCAGGACAAAGGCTGGAGAAAGATGAGCTTCTTCCACAAGTGTTTATAGTAGTTAAACACTTTGGTGTGTACTCTACGAGTCCTGACACTGACTGGAGAACTTTAGACATTGTGTTTTCTCAAGAGTGGAAAAATCTATTCGTAACTTTTCTTTTTGCTTAAACTTTTCTCTTTCTTCCGAGAATTTAATTCGGTTACGGCTTGATCTCATCCAAGATTTTCTCGGTCGCATACACCGCTTCGGCGACTACGTAGCAACCCTGGCCTCTGACTCTGGTCTGGGTGGAGGGAATGGCGGAATTTTGTCGTCGTCGTCGTCGTTGCATAACCCGGGTTTCTTACGAGTCCCAAACTTGTTTGTCCGTACCCATTCTCCGTGTGCACTTGAGACGTTGTTGAATCTGTTGGAATGCGTCTCGGATCCTGCTCTCCTTGTTGCTATTGTGGAACATCCTTGAGAAAATATGCATGAGCAAACCGTCTTCTTCAATTTTTCGAGCCGAAGGTCTCCAATGCAAACCTCAAGAGGGAGTCGCTCCGCTCATGTAAAGATGACAGGAGGTACAACCAGTGAAAAAAATGAGAGCAAAATAGGCTTCTTAAGGGACCTAAAGGAGCCGATAGTGGGGAAGAGGGCCTATCATCTTTCGCTTTAGTATCACTATTCATACTTGTAGTGCTCCTCTGCCTATTTTGGGTTATGCAATCAACATGTGCCCTGTGCCATTCCTAGACTCGGGGCGCAAGCCAAGAGTGTTGTACCTGGGAGCAACCTGTGCAGGTGAAAAGTTTGGCAAAAGTTAGGGATTGAAAGCCAGTGAAGAAAGTATGATTTATGAACCAAAGTATTTTTAGATTAACATTTTTAGCATTTCTAAACCCAAATGCACGAGTCATTAATTAGATTGGGGTGACTACAAGGCAGAGCCGGAGGAAGTTGCTAATTAGTTTTCCCTCCGTCGTTATTGATAGGCATTGGCCACGGAGGGTAAACTTTCTCCTGGTATCTTTCTCCTGGTGTAGAGATTCGCAAAGGGAAATCATGCATAGGAGCGCTGGTGAAAATTTCGGCGAGGGATAAACGCCTTTTGACTCCGGCCCGCGGGTTATTGCAAAACAAAATGTACGGGTCGTAACTTTCACCACTTTCACCAAGAGGCTGCAGCCTCATCGCGCTCAGTGTCTTGTACTGGAAACGTGTCGGAGCTGGTGAAAGTTCCTTTTACGATGGGCAAAAGGTAGGCAGTATGTATTTGCTCATATTGAGTTTTTTACAACTTTCTTCCCCAGGTTACCTTGCGTGCAAAGCTCGGGCGTGGATGGTAAGGTTTACTAAAATTAAAAAGATTGGCTTGTGAGTAAAGTTACGGTCGTAAAATCAAACTTGAGCTACAGGGTGGCCAGATTTAATGCCCGTAGATCATAAGCTGTCTTGCCATAACAACTTCCGTTTTACCTCAACCTCACATCCAAGGCAAAGTGCAGTGGGGAGAGAGACTTTTGATTGCGGTCAGGTAAAGAGGTCAGAGTTGGAGTAACTATGTTTTGTGGTGAAAGTAGAGAAAGTTGCATACTAGAATAAAGAGGGGTTGAACAAGATGCAAGGATAGGAATTCTGTTAGAGGAAGATGCCTTTTAAAACATTTGCCAATTAGTAACCTTCTCACCTCCGGACATGTGCAGATTTTGCACAAGTAACTCTGTTGTCAAAATTGTAGGCGCGATAAGAAAGTTTCTGGCCTTCAAAATCAATGGTACGGCTACCAGATATCAGGCCATATGTTACTTTAACTTCTGTTATCCTAAGTAACGCCGAGCAGGATATAACATCTTGTAACGTCAGTACCGCTACTGGAAAAAATGAATCGTGTATTTTGCAAATGGGAACGTGTACCATGATTTATGTGTAACTCCTGGCAATAGGATGCTTACACGTTGAACATTTGCAGTCAAGGTGAAAGTTCAACATCGACGTTGCTATCCCCATTTGGATTTCACATACTCGGAAACCTCAAACAAAACCCATTTTACTGTACACGCGTCAAATAAATTGAAGAGGTCATCAAAGAAGTGGATTTCAACAACTACGTTACGAAATCAGGTGAAGCCTTGACCAACACCTGTTTCAGTTGCCATTGTACTCCTCGACGGTGGTAGCAATTTAGAAAAATTCCAGAACCTTCTGCCTTTTCCACCCATTGTCAAGATTACAAAGCAGGAGATTATTTCAACGCACCACCGCAGTCCAGGTAACTGTGTAGGATTGATTTGTGTGGTGGAGAAAGCGGGAGTGAAAGTATAAATTATTGATGGGTTTAGCACACGTGTGCAATGATGCCGTCTCCTTTGGACCTGTGGCCGCTTTCTGTGGCTTTTGTATGCGTTCCTTGTCATTTTTCACACGACTGATTCCTTTTCCTCAATATAGAATGTGGAAAGCGGGATTTTTCCACCAAGTTCTCCGGCAATAACATATTAGAAATTGTAGTGCTTCATCCGTCTCCTACTTCAGTTCCACGGCCCCGTATTTCTTTGCATGTCTACGTGGCGTCAAAATTGCCATTGCCAAGCTCCATATTCGATATTATTTTTCCGCAAGACGGCCGTTTTGTCCAGGTCGATGGCGTCTCAAAGGAAGGAAAAAACACTGCAACATGCTTCGACCAACAGTCACTTTGGGGAAATTGTTCTGATTTTTATGGCTCATGGTACACAATTGTACAAAAGGGGGACGGTAGAGGCTGCCGCTAAAAGTATATGGCACGAAGTGCTCTATAAACTTTATCCATTTATCAATTTCCATCCTGCCCTGGATCATTCCCTTCTGTTACAGACTGCAGAAAAACTGTGCCAAAAATGTGCGAGCCAGGGAATTTTTTAGGAGACCAATATTGCGAACCAACGTCAGGAAGGCGAGCTCAGTCACATCGACCAGTAATGAGGTCGTAAACGGATACAGTTTCAGTCTGAATTAAAAATACTAGTGATTATTGCTCCGCGAAATTCCTTCAGATTTCACCCTCGTGAGCCAAGGTGTATTAGACTTTCCAATGTTTTACACTGTTCGAATAATTGAAAGGGGCATGTGGAAATTCAGATCGTTACATAAAGGGGAGGGGGGCCGAAACCCAGCTATTACGTTTCAGCTCAATATCAAATTTCGATAATTCATAATTTACACAAACCAGTCTACCTTCGTGACTTAAGAACCTTGGAATGAGACAGTATGCTTTTTTTTGTGTCCAAGTCAAAAGGGCACGACACGTAAGAGCTTTCCATGCACCAGTAAATTGATCGAGCGGTTTTCCAACTGCACTCATAAAGCTGACAGGATTCTCCAGGCAGTAATGCACGAGTTGACAGAGGCAAAAATTCCCTTTGAGAGTCATGAGAAATCCAATATCCTGTCCTACTTTTCCCTCACGGAATAATAAAAGACTTAAATGCACTTGCTAGCATGAAATCCCCATTCCTCTTCCGACCTTCCTTCATGAATTATTAATGTGTATAGGACAGGAATTGCATCTGTGGTGATCTGCCTGCAAAACAGTTTGGAAGAGGAATAGCGTCCTTCATCGTTCAACAAGTTCGTCATCTCTCTACTTTTTCTCTTCTGTTCGGAATACCGTTAATGCAGCCATGGATCACTTTCACTCGGAGTTTAGGTCACAGATTCTTTTCCTTTGATTGACTCACACAAGAGTAGTCATCCGCAAAAGATCACGGAGGAGTGAATGTGTAGGAGTGCGCGGAAATTATGCACTTGTAGTTGTAAAATATTGCCGTTATATTTCAAAGTCGAAGGGAGCATTCTCCTGACCTGAATTTGAAAAGCGAGGGTAACTGACAATCCAAGAGGTGGTAGGATTACTGTTAGACAGCAGGACAAAACGATTTTAAGAGTCGGTTCAAATCGAGAAATTCACTGTGTAGGATCGATACATGACCTGTTTTGCTTCTTGTAATGAAAGGGTTTGCATGGTTGTAACGAACCAGTGCTTGTACCGTTACCTGGTAACGGTACAGGGCAAGGAGTACTTGCACAGGGAGATGAGAGCATGCAATCTGTTATGAACCTGTCCATTCGGTTTCTCTACTCCAATTTTGCTCGCAGACCAGTAAAGCTGAGGTACGGAGGTACCGGCATAAAGGAGAGTTAAACCTTGCATTAACTTGAACCGTAAATGGAAGAAAGGCTGTAGGTAGTTTGTTTCCGTCAACTTTTGCCACTTTTCCAGGATCAAGCCTGCTGGCTGACTGACTGTGGCTCGTTAATTTACAAGTTGGGAGTTAAAAAGTTTTACTTTTCGGTAAAAACTTTC
>VRMD01003380.1:0-11062 GCA_009872375.1 Sminthurides bifidus | reverse complement strand
GGATTCAAACTTTATAGACTGAGATAACGATTTATGGCTTTGTCTCAGCTCTCAACGTCTCAACGCAACTATCATGGTGTACTGTTTTAACCGCAGTATCCAATACACAGTTTCTCTGCAAAACGAGAATGCCTCCCATTTGCAGCTCCAGCGTCAGCTTTCACCGGCCAAGCAGCCCCCCTCCTTTTCTGTCGAGGGTTATATTGAATTAAAGCAGCCCATTGCCCAGATGAAATACCAGCACAGTAGCACGTACCACATTTGCATTACACGAAGCCATTAATTGTATCAATCTTTGTGTGCTTGACCTAATAAACGAGGTTAGTCACATAATTCATGCACTGACGACACACGGTTCACTTTTTGAAACCTTCGCAGATCCGTTGGTCGTCTCTAAAATTGGAAGACCAGGAGCGTGAAATCATCGCTCTAAAAAAGGAACTGGGGAGAGAGCATACAGACGATGGAACAGGACCAACGGACGCTTCCAAACCGGACAAAGTCCTCTTGCTGGAGGCGGAAAATTCGGTGCTGAATAAAAGAACTGCTGCATGCAAGAGCCAATGTGAGCAAAGAACTTGAGGAAAAAGCGTCGAAGATCTCGGAGCTGGAGGCTAGCTTAAGAAAATTGCTAATTGTGTTGGAAATGGGCAAAAAAATTGCGTAAGTCTTGGAAATTACAACAAGGCCATTTGATAGTTTAAAAATGAAAATGAATGTCTACGACAGTTCCTGTTTGAATTCAAGAGGTGAAAACTTTCAATGCTTAATGAGTTCCTTGTCGCCAAAATGTCGGGTTCATTGTTTTACAGTGGCGGAGAGGGGAGGGATGCAAACTTGGACTTTGCAGATTTAGGACTTGGAGATATTGGTACGTTGATTAAGATCGATGCGCCGGAGATAGCTCCTGATTGGTTAGACGCGGAAATTGCAGCTGTGTCAGCAAAACTAGATTCCAGCAAAGACGAAAAGGAAGACACGATTGAAGAGGATGACGTAGGTGCACTGGAAGATGGTGCTGGACCACTGGATGATGAGGAGGAGGCAGAGGACGACCCTCTTCCGGAAGATGATTAAGGCTTTAGGAACAAGTTCTCTTACTTGCATCTGTATTGAACGGTGGTAGGTGCAGCGGCACTTCGGATTGGTTAAATTAAGCAATTATTTGAACGTTGTCAAGTACTTGTTTCAATTACATTTTTATAGCCATGTAGATTCGTGTCATAGCGACGAACATTAAAGTGATTCATTTCTATTGGACATTAGATCTTAAATTATAAATTATGACCTGGCTAATATTGTAGCAGTCTATCATGCTTAATTAGGCAACCGAAGGAAGTAAATTGAATAAAATTTTTCATTGGGAATAAAGTATAGATTCAAGACATCATAATTGGAAGAGGCGATAAAATAAAAAATTCTGCATCTTTGATCATGCATCGAATTAATTGCTGAAGTTATAGGCTATTATTCGGGAACGCTGGAAAACTTTCAAACTTCAAACGTTTTACACTGAAAAACCGAAATGTCCGTTTCCACGATATTGAAGCGTCGTCGCTTCATGCGTCATTGAGTCTTTTAATTTTCAATGACTCTGGCAGTGAGGGGAGTCTGGTACGAATTTTCCAGAATATTATAATGATAATTATGAAAACAAAAAACAAAAAGTATATAGCACAGTGTCCGTCCAGCAAATAGTTGTATTTTTACAGTTTTCAATATTTTTTAATTGTTTTATCTGTCAACTGTTGTTGCAGAAAGTCTGTCTTATTCGATGCTGTGCTCTACTAGACGACAAAATCCTGAGATCGCGGAATCATAGTGTCTTGCTGAACTTTTGGCGTTTCGATAACAACTAAAAATATTGATATTCTAATAACTTTGTAGACCTATTTAGTTTGCAATAGGTAAGAATAGGTTTGACTGAACTTTTAGGACTTTGTGATTGATTTGAACTATCTAGTATGAGTTGTAGGGTACCCACCATGTAACTTCCATGGGCTAAGATCGCCTCCATTAAAGGTATATTAATTGAGTGATCTTGGTTTTTAATGCTAATTTACATGTCTACAGGATTCTTTGAATCAAGCTTTGACATGGCTCAGTACAAAGGAGCTGCGAGCGAGGGATCGCGAGCTATGCAACTTATGAAGAAACGTGAGAAGGAAACCAAAGAACTGGAATTTAGAAAAAAGAAAATTGAAGAAGACTTGAGGGTGCAGAAAATCGAAAATAAATTTGCGGTTCATTATGATGCGGTGGAGGCACAACTCAAGGTAATTGAGCTGAGATGTACTTGGAACAATATGTGGTTGGAAGACATAATCCGTAATGGTGGTTCTAGAGAAGTAATGATGAAGTTATCTGTTTTATTTGTGATGGTGCAGAGCTCCACTATCGGTCTCGTCACTTTAGATGAGATGAAAGCTAAACAGGACACGGTGGTGAAAGAAAGGGAACACCGAATAGCGCAGAGGAAAGCTGAGAAAGAGCAGAAGAAGAAAGAGGAATTAGAAGCTAAGCGAGCTCAGAAGGAGCTACAAAAGAAACAAATCAGAGCATTGAGTTTCTTGTGGAGACGAAGAAGATGAAGACGAAGAAGACGAGGAAGAACACGAAGAAGATGATAAAGGACATTCCAGCAGCCAGGATAACGATAGCAGTGATGACAGAGATTCGATCCCAAGCAAAAATGAAGAAAATCGGGAAGAATCCAGACGTTGATACTAGTTTCTTACCCGATAGGGATCGTGAAGAGGAGGAAAATAGATTGCGGGAAAAACTACGACAGGTGATTAAAGAAATTATGCTTCGACAATGTCAAATGTCTTTAAAAAAGTATATTTGAGGCTTGTGCGAATTAATATGTACGTGTGACGGAATTCATTTTAAGTTCTACAGGAATGGGTAAAAACTCAAGAAGCGCTTAAAAATGAAGAGATGGATGTAACCTACAGTTATTGGGATGGGTCTGGCCACAGGAAAACACTAAGGGTAACCAAGGGTAAGTTCAAAAAGCATTTCATTTCAAACTATTCGTATGCTGCGCTATTTGCTGATGCTTGATACTGATATCATGTTTACCAGCGTATTGATTTACTGTTTTAGGCACATCAATTTACCAATTTTTGCAAAGGTGTTTGGAATCTCTTAGAAGTGAATTCGGAGAACTGAGAACAGTAACAGCCGACCAGCTCATGTAAGCAACAACAAAAGTACGACCTACACAGGAACTGTGACATGCAATGCAGAAGCTTATTTGCGGCTTGTTATTTGCAGGTACGTCAAGGAAGACTTGATTCTTCCACATCATTACACCTTCTACGACTTAATTGTTACCAAGGCTCGAGGAAAGAGTGGACCTCTTTTCGCTTTCCATGCTCGAGATGATATAAGAGTGCAAATGGATGCTTCTCGGGAAAAAGAAGACTCGCATGCTGGCAAAGTGTTACTTCGTAATTGGTAAGTTTTTCGTCTTTGCTATGCACCCACGGATGTGCACTGACTTAAATTTTATAAAATTTGCTACCATTTACTGTAGGTTATGAAAGAAACAAACACATCTTCCCCGCATCACGATGGGAACCCTACGATCCAAACAAAACGTACGGAAAATACACTGTATCAGACAAAGGAAAGTAGTGAAGAATCGAAGAATGGTAGCTCAAGTTCTAAGCTGACTATTCAACCATTCATCACCCTTTCATCAAAGTTCTGGTCTGGCAATCTACTGGATAAAGTCGAGCCTCGGTGTAAATTTTTGAAATGCCTACCATGAAACTGGTAATTCCGGCAGCCTCTCCTGTAATTGTGAACGTTATTGCGTTTTTGTTACTAGACCGAATACAGTATCTGATTTGAGCCATAGAGCAACATAGCATGTAATGTTTTGGTTATGTTTTATGAATAAGTGTGAGATGAAGGCCGGCTCACGAAGAAGCTTCAATTTAATAATATTTTCAAATTCTAAAGATGGGCGTCTCTGATCCGCCTACTTTTTGACGTACTGTAGGAAGCAATAATACTTCCTTGTAGGACTACGCGCCCACGTTACGCGTATCATAATGAAATTGAAAGGATTTTACAATTGAAAACGGGAATACTTTAAAATTGAAATAAATTCATGGTATGTGAAATTATAGATCGATCGAGATATATTGACGTACATATGGCAAGTCTTTAAGCTTCCCGGTAAGACGAAAAGTGCTTGAAGAGGAAGCCCATCACGTGACTTACTGCCCAACCGCTAGGTATTTTATTCTGTGCATATATCTTTTCCACAGTGTATAGAAAAGTACAGGCGTACATACCCACACTGTTTCATTTGAGATTGTTCCATTACATTCGTTAATTGTGGTTTATCCTAGCATTAAAGTTCAATTCAGGTTCATGCTATTCACAGTACAATATCTAGCTGAAGAGTTGGGATTTTTCGGTCCAGTCGACCTTAAAGATTAACTTTTCATCTGACTAACGCAGAAACCTTAATTTGACAAGAGTGAGTTAAGCCACGCCGGCTATAAAATTCAAAAGGGACTACAGAAATAAATTCGGATAACCATCGTCATCAAAATGGTTGGTATCTATCAATTCGAATTTTGAGTAAAGAACTTGATCGTACAATTTTTTTCATATTCCTTGAAGTACTTATTTCATAACATGAAGTCAAACTTGCTATGCACCGATTTTACATTTAAAAATGTTATTTTTCCAGTCTCACACCATTCTTCTGATGCAACCTGGGCCTAAGCCTGAGACAAGAACGTATAGTGATTTCGAATCAGTGAATGAATGCATGGAAGGTGTGTGCAAAATATACGAAGAACATCTGAAGAGGTCGAACCCTCATACTCCATCGATCACATACGACATCTCCCAACTATTTGACTTCATTGATCAGCTTTCAGACTTGTCGTGCTTGGTGTAAGTTGCCTTATAGATTATATTCTTCTCAATATTAGTGGGAAAAGATATTTTGGTTTCGCTTCTTGTGATGAGGACGTTAATGACAAACAGTTAGTTACGGCAAAGCTATGCTGGAAAGAAACGTAGCAGTATCGTTTTTTCTAAGTGATTCAATCATGTATTTAATAATATTTTAGTTACCAGAAGAGTACGAGCACGTACGCACCGTATACAAAAGAATGGATCAAGGAAAAAATCTACATCCTATTGCGACGCCAAGCTGCTCAAGGACAGTGATGAGGACCATGTTCGCTTCAGATCTGGCTTGACACCGGAGTAGAAAGAGTAACCATCCCTGCAATTAATGGACTTGACTTAGTAGATGACTGGCATTACTGTCTTTTGGTTTGATTTTGTGTGTTTGATTCTTACATTTCATTTGAAGTTCTTATCTAGAGTTTGTAAAAGTGCTTGATTGAAGCTGTAGTATTCATGATCAAATCGATATTTGGAGAGAGTTGAACTCCTGCTTCATCTCAAATAATGGCATGATATGATAATTTTTTGAATTTAGTATTCCAATTGCGAATTATCGCTAAAGGTAGGCATAGGTAGCTTGATCTCCTAAAAAATCTGATTAGAAAATTATGACTTTCCAAATTACCGGAGCGCAAGCTTGTATTTCATAATCAAGTTTAAGCTAGCATAGAGATACATTTTCACCTTAAGTATTTGTATTTGATACGTTAGGAATAAAAAGGTAGGTTGTCGTTGTTTCATAAGCGATATTGTTGATTTTATAAAATTCCAGTGTAATGGAACAAACTGGTTTCTGTATAATTTTAAGGAGTGAGCGTGGTTATCCTTTGGCTATGACGGAAAGTTGATCAAATGTATTTTAGTCTGTCAACGATTTGTACATTAAGTTTTTAATACCGTCCGCTTACTATCTCTCAACCCTTGTTGAAACAGTGAGAATTAAGCATGTACAAATGCTGTAGGGTAACTGGATTATCAGTTTTAAATTTTGAAACACAGTATGACAGGCTATTATTTGAATAGTGATAGTGATAGACAAGTTTTCATTACATGAGTCAGTTTTAATACTTAAAGGGGTTATCTCTTCCCTTTCAATTTGTTTACGTTACGTAAGTTTTAACATGTTTAAGTCTCAGACGACTTTATATTTATTCCTTTAACTAAAAATAGATACCCGTCTCAGCGTATCTTTTGTACACGTAGACAGTCTATGTACTCAGTGAGCCCGAAGACAAATTCTTCCCTCACTTGCGGATCAGTCCGCAACCTCTAGAAAGTCAAACTAACTTTCCTTTGAGGTTTTTTAACAATCAAGTAACTGTATGTTAGTCTCTAAATGAGAAGTATACTAACACAAACATTCAGCTTTAGTTCTCAAATGCTGCCGTTGACTCAACACGGGCAACGAATACCACGCTCACTCCTTGTGTAAGATAAATGCTCATAAAAGCAAGCCGGCGGTCATAAGCCGAACTGGCTCCGACCGATGCACGTTTCTGTCACTCACGTGCAGATCCACGTGAAATCGCTTCTTTGGCCAAGAAAATCTGACTAACAAGTAGCTCGATGAACGTAGCTGACTTTTGCCTGTTAAACAGCAACAAGCCTCATTCAGCGGATCATTATGTGTGACTCCAGTCACAAATGCCTTTTAACCGGTTCACTCTGAACACATACAACCCACTTCCGCTCATTCTCTAACGATCGGTCTATCTCAGCATCTTTTTGCGAGAAGCTTGGCGGACTAATTCCAGCCTGTCAGGAGTTCCTTAACTTCTACAACTGTAGCTTGGTGCCGCTATCGTGTATACGCGTAGCTTCTCTTTTCGTCTCCTGCAAGATTAAATGAGTCTTATGTTCGCCACATTAGCAAGCTGAAGCTATACTAGCACGTCAACTTTGTCACGTTTCCCTGTATAATGCTTTCCACCCGGTCATACGCGTTACTGTAAACGCTAAACTTAGAATGAGAGCATAAAATGATCTCATGGCAAGTCTGTCGTGAACAAATGGTCAACTAGGTCAGTCCATGATTGCACTTTTAGTACTACCTTACAATAACAGCTACATTTATGATATTCAATTCTTTCCCATACGGTTGTAAATTGGTAGTTGTAGATCGCAATGCGTATAATGTATTTTCGTTTTGACGACCATCCAAGGCCCAAACAGAATACACGTGTCTGCTCATCAAGTACCCTCTCACATACATAGTTAACGGGCTGGTTGTTTGTACCTCTTAAACTTCCCCTGGACGGAAAGCATGCATGGAGAAAGCAAATCGCATACCTTTCTCCCCTCCGAGCAGGGAATTTCACAAGTCCCTGCCAAATTCACCCAACACAGATACTCAGTACATGCATGTTTTCTTTTGTGCCGTATGATGGAGTTGAAGACAGTAATGAAATGCACTTTCGTTCGTTCCATGTTTCCCATTTTTCTCTTTCAATCTGCCCTCCTAAGCCATTATAAGTGTGCCCATAGGCTTTCGCGAGGGCAAGTGATCCAGATCTACACAGCTATACTCTATTTATTTTCCACCTGTCGTGCACGCTGCTGTCGAGGTTGAGATAGAAGAGGCTAGGAGTTGAAATTGAATCCACCTGGTGGATTGGTGGAACGCCACGTGCTATATGCATTATAACTTTAATAGGCTCTCTCACGTTTGTTTAGGCCTGTCACACACCTCTGGAACTGCACTGCGTAAATTGCAAACGCAAGCATAAGGAGACCATGTCATTAAGGTGTCGCAAAATAGAGAATGCTCGTGTCCATGCAAAGCACATTGCTAGCATGCCGGTTCTGATTCGCACTAACTATATATAACAACTGAACGCAATACATTTAGACCAACTGACGCGACGAATGGCTTTCGTTGAGTCAGTGCAGTAGAGTGGTCCAACCTCTAGCTAAAAGTGAGGAAAGATTCTTCCGCAGTCCATAGACCTTTAGGTAGGAAAGCACTTTGTGGGGGCAAAGACTCCAAATCCACTTCGCATACACTATTGTCGCTTTCCTTCCTCTCCTGAAGCGGCTTCAAAGTTTTAAGTTTCTTTCCCTCAGAGTCAAGCAGGCACCGTTGCGAATTAAATTACGAATACAAGGACGGGATTCGCGAATTCCCGACCGGCCAGCATCACATCAACAACTCTTCTTCCCTCCTCTCCTCTTCCTCTGTCCTCTACAATCTGCTTCCTTTCTGCCCTCGCTCATTCTACGAGTAACTGGTTTACGTTATACTAACTGCCCTGTACCATGTATAAGTAAGTGGCCCTGAGGTGCACGCGTCTCCTTTGATCCTTTCTTCTTTCCCAGACTTGACGTCGTGTAGTCGTGGAAACTACCTGCATAGCCCACTAGATCTCACGCGGTAGTCACAGTCGTCATCCCGTTCCGGCTTTTTCTCCCGTCAGTGAACAATTAGCTTCGTTAAAAAAAGCCGGAGAGGAGAAAGTACAAACGTGGATTCCAGTAGCCGTTCCTCAGATCGGCACAAGTCAACTACGGCAAAAGTCGGATTGGTTTCAGTTTCCATTCCCTATCAGCAAACAAGCTCGGTTACAGCCACACCAGGGACATATTACTGGAAAGAACACCTGTCTGAAGAAAGAAAATCCATTGCTCGGTTCAAAGCCACAGCCAATTAGAATTGAACAGAACTTGTTGTACGCCACATACAAACTTTAGTGCTGCATGAAAGAGTGTACAGTTCGTTGATCAGTTACTCTTCTTGATGCAGTGCATTGATTCAAGGTTTACGACAATGAAAGGTTTGTCGTAGGCAGGATCATTAGCGTCACTAACAGAAGTAAGAAGAGATGCGTCGTCGTTTGTTTTCCTCCTTGTGCCTCCATTCAGCTTCAAGTGCAATGCAGTATGATTTGTCCTCAAGATGATGACGCTAATAAGCACTGCAATGTGAGTGTGGATTCTACCGTTTCCCTGTTATCTTCAAATTCAAGATTTTTGTGCCCAGTGATTTGCAAAGTCTGTGATTGATTCTGTTACCGCTCTTCTGTGTCTTGTGCCTTGGTAGTGGTTCATTACAACGTTTTTTTCTTCATGGCAGTTCCTGCAGACTTATCAGCAGTTCAGAACCGGAGAATCGTGTGACTGCGGACCGCCACCCGTGTTCTGAGGAAGATCATGGGGAAAACTTTCACCGGGGAACAAACCACAAAATCGGGCGATACGAACAGAAAGTTGTTGCAGTTGTCCAAACATATTAGAAACATGAGACAGAGTAACAAGACGCATCCACTTTTGAACATCTCTCTGCAAACGCTCAAGTTTGTCCCAGAGAAGCAAGGAATTGCGCAAGGAAATCGAAACACTCAAGGTAGTGATGTTGACAATAATGATTAATGATGAATTTCATATCGCACCTCCGTTTGGTTGTTATTCTAGCAATTCTGGCCTCGTGGCCTCTAATAAGCTTTTAGTGGAACTGATTCAAGGTCTTGATGTGTGAAGAGGTAACACACATGAATAGGTTTCCCGTCAGGTTTTTCCATTAATTCAATTCCCAGAATCTGTGACTCTGCATGCATAACATAGACAATCCTATCCTGGCTGACTGTTGAATACAGATTTTGATCACAATCTCTGACATTTGAGTAACGTGAACGGAAGTGTATCTCACATTGCTGTGTAACATTTCCCTGCCCTGAAATCGAGCATGTTATCAGCTAATTACACAGTTTGGGTCGGCATCCCGCAGATTTCAATTTCTCTGAACTCTTAGATCGTTGACGACGAGAGATTTGCAAATCCAGTTCACGCTGGAAGTTGAAGGTAAAACGTGGTGATTTCGAGAAACAAGATGACGTTCGTCACCTTTGCTTTGTGAAGCTGAAACATTATAGGCATCTGATGAGAATGCCTTTGAGTCAGTAAAATATCTGTAATAGGGGGCAGCCACGGGTTTTACAAAGTTTAGTCACTGGGATATTCTGGAATGGGAACAGGGCAGGGACAGAAGCCTAGATGTTTGTTGTTGCCGTAAACCACAAACGTGTTTCGCACTCACGTGGCTGCGAAACGTGCACACAAGCCTCGAAAGCGTCTTTCATGTGCACTTCTCACATCTCTTCCGTGCATTTTCGCAAGAAAAGTTTATAATGAATGGCAATAACCCAGTTCGCGAGAGCAAGTTAGTTGCCAATGCAATGCTCACTCAGTAAAAAGGAGGACGTGATGCGAGAATGGGATGTGCTATTCCCCGGTTGTTCCCTCAACAAGTTTTATCTCAAGTCACAAGTTAATGTAATCTGAATGAGAATGCAACCTATGCGTAAATTAAACGTAAGTGTATTTACAGTCTGACTTCTGCTCTCCGAGATTGTAAATGAAGTTGAGCGGGCGGATGCTTGACATTGCGGGGATTTGACGAGAGCTTGTTGTTCTCAGCTCTGAATTTCAAAGGAACAGAACTCTTGTAAAGAACTTTCCCATGTTGAATGTGCAATGACATGATGTTGAAGTTTCAGATTGTGCCGGCCTATGAGGATCAGTTGTGCAATCGTAAACAAAATAATTCATCTACAGACCTCAGGCGCCTGCCTCACCTTTTCTGAAATACTTGGCGTGTCTTCTGTTCACTCGAAAAAGTTTGCAATACAAAGTACTTTTGATTGAGGTCAATAGGGTCGAGAAGATTTCGCGAATTCACTTTGTTTCCCGGTAAAAGTTAAGAGACTATGCTCAAAGGAAATAATGCACTAGTTGGGAGCTAATGGCAGTTAGTTGACGGGTAGAAGAGGTCATAAAGTAGATGGGCATGAAGCGACCGTGTCAGTGATGAATTTAGCTTAATGCGTTCGTGCAAAACTCGAAAATAGCAGTAGTGTCATCATTCAGGTGGTTGGTGGTTGTGATGGGGAGCATATGCTTTGCGTCATGTCCGGCGTTCTTTTGGTCCTTCATGCAGTCGGCGTTGGTTGACTACCGTAGAGGGCATACGTAGACACGACACAAGTACATACATTTAGCAGGAAAGGCCTTGGTAGGGTTGTAGAGGTTGGTTAACTGCTAATTTTGCTGTGTAAGTCACGTGTACGAGTTAAACTTCACGTTATCAGAATTCCACAGTCACATGGAAGACAATGTGCGGAAAGTT
>VRMD01003379.1:0-11063 GCA_009872375.1 Sminthurides bifidus | reverse complement strand
GCTCACATTGTCAATTACAGCAGTGGAACCTGCGTACGAGATGCAATTTGCGTAAGGTTACGCTTTGTGGCGAAGCTGATGAGAAAAATCGTGACCCAGCTGACTTATCTGACTCTCGAATCCGCGCCTTGTATTAAAAGGAATAAGGAATGCACGATTGATGCAGTAACAAGAGCAAGATGCCGGTACTACATGGACCATAATTAGGCCTGAGGATGCGGATTCGCCGCATGCGTCAAGCCAACTCAGCGGGTGATAATGAAGAATCAGACGCAGATTTCTAGGTAAATTGGCGTCCTCTTTGATGAAACCATCAACTGTGCTGAAATTCACTCAAATTAGCAGAAACACAAAAGTTACTGTAAGTTTCAGCTGTCGGTATTCAGTTCTCTCGTAGGCTTTTTGAGCTGAATTTCTTTATCCTCTTGGCGTACTCTTGATGTCAATATGATATAGGGAATACTTCCTACAGAATTTAGAATATAATGCGGTCCTTTCAGATAAAAGTTCACATGTACCGATTGAAGCATAGAAGACGCAGCTTACGGGATGCATGATTACGGGGAACAAGACAGCCGAAACATTTGAATTGAAAGCCATTAGTGGAAAACGTGAATCTGGGAAATTGACGCGGCAAATCAAAACAAACACATTTCACCCAGTTCACAAACAGACCGTTTGCAAAGCATGTGGACGCCAAATCTTTGTAATAATGACTTCTTAACAAGATGTGAAACTAATTTCTTCCTTGTTCTCAACATGTTGTGTGTGCTATGCGTGTACTTAAGAGCAACAGCTACCTAAATCTATCTCAGCCAGTCACTGTTATTTCCATCAAAAATGTGTGACTTTAATCGAGTTGTTTTTCCAACAACCACGAAATATTCCTTTAACGGTTGCGTCTCGAGCGATGAAATGACGTGATAACAAGCGACGTGCTACCAGTTCGTGAGCATGATGACTTTACTGCACTTGGTCACAAGACCCAGTCAGAATTCGGACAAAGGATTCCGAGAGCCAAATAAACCGTGACCATTCCAGTAATTCGTTATCACACCGTAAGGAAAACGTTACTCGGGTCTTGCACACTGAGGAATGCTGTTCATTCGCACTTTGTTTGGGAAGAGCATTAGTTGGTTTTAGCTAAACTTTTGATGAGGTTTTATTACACGGTTTTCAGCAGGGTCTAACCCGACGGAGGTTACTAAAGAAACCAGGAGAGCGCCTGAGAGTCGTTAAAACCCGTTGACCGTCAAATATTACAATTGCGAGTTGGAAAAATTACAAATTACAAGCGTGAATTACAAGGGAGTTGAAACGATGAAACGGGCTGTCAGGTGGCAAAACGAGACAGAAAGACTTTTTATCATTGCTACCTGACAAGAAAAATATACCAGGTTTCGTTCCTTGTTAGCAGAAAGAATTGTGGGTTAAGATAACACTAGCTAATACAGGGGGAGAGCTCTGAGGTATTCACTCTGGCCGAAGAACAAAAGGAAGACGGGTTATATTCTTCTCGTTTTGCCTTTCGTATTATAATATCATCATCGTACTACTACTGTCATAATAATCATCGACCTGCTTAGGATTGTATGATAGGTGATGAGAAAGAGATCTGCGGAACTAACTTAAATAATGGACAATGAGATGAGAAGTTTACATCCGTAACACTTTGATTTATGCGGTCACACTTAGAAAGAAACCATCCGTCCTGTAAGATTTGAAGCGGTGGCTACATGTGACTGAACTGTAAGATGCACTCTTTGATTTCGCAGTTGCGCATGTCATAATCCGTTCTGCTGTGAATATTAAGTGTCTTTACGCAAATTACGGCACAGCATTTGTTACGTGATAGCGCAGTGAGGCGAGGAAGGAACTTATAAAACATTAACTGTAGCCGCCAGACCCAACCAAGCTTTGCTGGGCGAGCCTTGGCAATGGCATGTGGGGAGGCTTGCAATGCCATGCATCCCGTCAACTCTAGTCAAGATCAAGGGTGCAGATCAAGGCAAGACACATTTCAAGATTACGTGTGAGAAATTTCCGGGTACTTTTAAAACAATAACCTTCGTTCATTACCTGCCGTAATAATGAGTATTTTTAACGGAGGTCCTCATAGAAAATTCATGACATTACAATAGGATGCTGATACGGAATCTCGCGAGCGGAACTCACTCTTAGCGAATGAACGACCTGAGCAGCGACCAAGAAATCCGAAAACAAATAAAGTATCACCACCGCATTTTTAGCATCCTTGCTCACTCAGGTATGGAGGCTTTTGCAAAGTCTCTTCTTCACACTGAGAATGCACCATGTGATGAAGAACGCAGAAAAAATCCGAGGAGCAATGTGCTCAAGCAGTGCGGCAATTAAACTTCCCTTTCGTGAAACAGATGGAATGGCGCAGCTTATTACCCATCGGATCACATACACTTGTGCGAAACGGGATAAATGCACATTGCGTGCTATCTCGCCTCTTTTCCACCCGCGGATAGCATTTAGCTACTTTGCTCTACACCTTTCCGTTGCCTTGGAAAAGGAAAATTCTCTACTCTCCCACCTGCCTAGCACGTTCACAATCAGTAATTACGAATTCGGTCTGCCTTTCTTTCCCTCGTTACAATATAAACCTGGCAAGACAATTAACAGAAGAATCGTCGTAGTCGTCGGTTTTATTTTACTATTCAATTCCCAATAAAAAATCAACCTGTCTCTGTCCGCGGACGAGGAAGTTTCTAACTGAAATTCAACTTTTTGTTAGTATCAAGCAGTTTTAACGAAGAGTGTAGAAAATGGAAATAATCGGTCCTACATTGTCGTCACTGTCCTGCCGTAACTTATACAGCTCAGCCGCTCCGTGAGCTCGTGCACATTATCTCCCGTTTGTTCTTCAGTCGGGAGTTGATCGCGGCTGCGTGGCGTTTAAGTTGTTTAATTGCAGCCATAAACCTTACTGTACATGACAGTTTACGAGGGACACGTGACATCTCGCTATGAGGAAAACTGACCAACACCGCTAAAATTGACGCCGACACGACTACACAGTGCATTGAGTGACTAGCGCAGTCTTTGCAAAACGGGAAAGCCTAATTGTAATGAGCTCTGATCCTATTGTCAGGCCAACTCGGATCTGCCGTTCACGGCAAATTTTAATTACATGTACTTCTATGCTGCTTTCATTCTGTCAGCTTTTCAAACATTTTTGCACGCGTCATTCTTTTAGCTTCGGAGCTATGCTCATCTCTTTCCTCCGAAGATGGAGGGAGACATGTTCCCTCTTCAGCACCAATTTTTGTTTCCAACGATACACTGTGTTGCTCCTACATTTCGTTATCCCCTCTTTTCTTTTCGTGCTGACACTAACGAAGAAAGCAGAAACCATTCTGGCCCTTCTCCCCTTTAATAAGACGGATCAAGTACAAGTATATTGTAAGGCCAACAACATTTAAATGAAGTTGAGCCATGTGATTAGTCGAAGCAACATTTTTTTCAAACACCTGTTGGCAAAAAAAATGCGCATGGTCAGCATTTTTGCCTTGAAAATTCCCGGCGGTTACAAAATAGAGCGGAAGACCTAAAGAGTTTATGCTGATGTATTGCCGTCAATGCTAGAAAACGTTTGCTCGTCGATTTCAATATACCGCAGAAGGTAAAGCAAAATATTTACGCGGGGATTGATTTAAGTCTGATGCGACAGCTAACTGCCACCTGCCAAAGTCGAAAACTGATGCCACCTGTGTCTGCAGATAGCCTTAGTCGTTGGCAAACAAATCATCGTATCATGTCAATTGTTTGATAGCCCTCCAGCTTCATTATCGAAAGTTCATTTCGAGTGCTAATAACTTGAACTACATCTAAAACCTGGGAGCTGAAACTTTCTGAATCACAGAGACTTTTGAACGCCCAAGAGTTGAAATAAGTGAGACACCCTAGCAAGTGAGCCGCCTTAAAGCAAAGGCTCGACCGCCTCAAACGATCGGAGAAAAACCTACAAATTTAAACTATAAAACCTACTCGAATAAAAAGGGCTTTCAGTATGTGAATAGGCAATCAAAGCATCACGCCTACAATCGCAGATGAATAGCGTGCTAATTCTATGAGTACAGACATATGAAAAAGTAACACAAGAAGTGGACCAAACCAGTGAAGTGAAGTGACACATGCTTTTTACTTCGATGACAACAGGAATCAAGGCCGAGTTTGCCGATTGTAAACGCAAAGCTTCATCTGCGTGTGTACCACAGGAGCTGTGTCCGTACGTGGATGATAAAACCGGCCTCGTTTATGATTGGCATGTAACGGAAAATCGGATGATTTAATGCTTCTATGCAACTCCTGTAAATTCAATGGTGGCAAATGTGCCTACCCAGTCGTAAAATTTAAGCGGGTAAGTATCACAAAATGCTTCAAAATCAGGCCATAGCCATAGTGACAAGAGCTCAGGGCCAACTGTGCGACCTCAAGAACCTAACATTTAAACCTGACATATGGATTAAAACGATACTACAGCCGGGCTGGAATTGAACAGAAGAGGCGGTGGATTGTAGAAAGCGAGGTATTACCGGGTCGTTGGGTGAAGGTGCTCTTATGAAGTTATCGAAACATTGAAGACGAAACGTGGGACCTTACCGAAATACTCGTGAAATTCCAATCCAACGGGTTTCCTGGAGTCCAGAATTGAACACTACACGAAATTGAAAAACTTCACCTCCGTTAAAGGTCACGTTTGGAATGGGGGTGATCAGTGCTCGTGTATCACCTTTGAGAAATCACAGGTAGAACTGACTGAGTGATATACAGGGATAGGAACGTCGTTGACTGTGGGACGGCGGCAGGAAGAATGAAACGATGAGGATGACGGCGTGGTAACTTAAAGGACGTGTGAACCGCAGGCTGGTATCGCAAAAGTTTAGCAAGGCGAGGCGGAGGAGGAGGAGGTAGATGGAAATGATGAGCGTAAAAAACTCCGTTACGTTCATCTCATCCCAAGTCAGCACTCTGATGCTGTTCTTAATCTTTTGCTGAGTACCTCAACGTAAGTATCTCCACGACCGGCTTTTCTCGAGCCGTAAAACAGTGCGCACACCTTCTGCGAAATAAAAATTGTTGTTGCGATACAATTTAGCAAATCATCTTACGGCTAAAAAATACAAGGAGCCGACTTTACCAAAGTCGCTACTGAGCCTCATAGTTTCCAGCCCATAGGACTCACCTTTATTACGGCCACAGGATCATTTGTCCCAACTCATAATTGACTCTGATTTAGGGGTTAAATCTGCCTCAACCCGAGCAGTTGGGGCTGGGAAGTACTGGCCGTGATCTTGAACTTGGCTTCATTAAAGGAATTAATAATGCAATAACGAGCCAGAAGAGATGATAATAATAATAGGAACGTATAAATGAATAAGGACAAGAGGAGATGCTTCGAAAGCGGGTGTAAACAAAGGTGAAAAATGGAAGGGACTTGCTCGACACAGTTTTCCGATTCCGTTACCCAGCTTTGCAGCTGAGCAGGATGAGCAAGTTCCCATCGTGCTTCCTTCCTAAGGATTACATATTCCCGTTGAGGTATAATTTTTCCTTGGAAACCTTGCAGCACACACGCATTCACTTTGCGGATGAAAACACAGCGCAGCGCAGATCGAGAGAGAATGCGCTAGCAGCACCCTTAATTACGTTCGCACAATCGCCACCAAAATCTCCGAGTCGTGCCGCAATCCTTGCCTCATCTTATGCCCCTGGCAGGGCAATTTTCATCCCGTGAAAGCAATCAACATCCTGCCCTATATACAACAAGATCCACTCGAGATGGGACAAAAAAAATTGCATTTCTCTCATATTTCTCCCCCAATCAATTGACAGCACATGCACACTATGTTCTCCTCACTTGGGTCTTCAAGTCTGCGGTTCATCAGTCAAAATAATAGCCAGGCTGCCGAGTCCACGTGCAAATCTCGTTTCAAACTTCTGGCCAACTCCGGGATAAGTATTCTTCCTTGCAAAGCTAAAAGTTTGAAAGGGCCCAGAAACATTGCGCTACCCAAACTTCGACAGTACGCATTCCGGGCGGTAAAGACGCAAGTTTGACCACGACATCTGAGCGTAACGGTATTGTATTGCTTGTACGGTGAAGAAGGCCACGGAAAATGTTTTTAATACTTACATCTACCATCCTTTTAGAGATGCTTAGCAAAATTGTAATGTAGGATAAATATGTTTTTGCGTGACTTACGCATGCCTTGGTACGGTCTGAAGACATGTGTTGAAGGTAATAAATGTACATCACACGTGATCAATGTACAATCTATGAGCTAGTTTGCGCAGCTTATTTGCTTGACGGATTGTTATGATTTGCCTTGACAAGTCCCGTTAATTCAATTTAGTTCCGAATTGATCTGAAAAACTGCTTGTCAAGTAGGCTATGTAGTCGAAAAGCAGATTTGTTTCATATTATATGTTCCAAAAACATCCTCATCATCATCTCTACTGTCTAGAATTCGCAGCTCCACCTCGAGCATCCTCCTGGCTCGTTTTAATCGATTGCTTATGATTAGATCAGACAGGAATGATTTCGGAAATAAGAGAGAGGTGATCCTAGTTACAAGATGGAACCTAAACACAAACAAAAAGAATAAATCCAATACAGGTGAGGTAATGTGACTCCTGGACGACCTTTAATTTGAATGTATTCGGTCCAAAAGTATGTGATGGTAGCGGTTGAAGGTTATTTGACACAAGGTAATTCCCTTTAACTACCCGTGTAAACATTGCTCATGATCTACTACTACGCAAATATTTAGGTGACCGATAAGTCCGAGTCTCATCCATGCCATCTCACACGCACTTGATTTTGCAACTCCTTGCAGTGAGTTGGCTCGAAACAGAATCAAATAACTAACAAAAGATGAATGTAGGGTAAGCATCAAAATGTTATGACAATAGAATGGCGCGGATGTGGATGTTTGATAAAATTCACATTACATGTACCAAAGCAGAGCTTTGTCAAAGCGATTATTATAATCATTCAATGCATTAATACCGTCAACAGAGGCAAAAAGTAGACGAGGAGGGCGACGCGTCGCTTGCAGTATGTGATGTAACACTTTTGCTGGGAGGTAGGCCGACAAGATGAGGCGAAACGATGCCAACCCGATGTCACTACAGCGAGGATGTCCATTGTAACAGGCACAATGGATTTGGGGTAATTGCGCCGCGGTGTTGTGGAAAAATTTTCCTAAGAAATATAAAAGCAAATTTAGTTCATAAGGAATCTTATACGAAGATGGAAATCGCACAGCCCAGCAAACGACAACCATTTCAATTGAGACGATTTACAATCAGGACTTTGGACGGGTATTATTTTCTTACATGCTCTTTCATCTCCTTTTTCCCGATTCATCATTTGTACATGTTCCCTGTTTAGCTTCTCCAAATTTGAACACAATAAGATCATAGCTTCACAGGTGGTAGCAAACCACTTTCCTCGAACTTCACGTGAATGAAAGGAACCGAGGCAGGTTTCACGCTCAATTACTAAAGGCAACCTGTGCTCTTTTAGCTCGGCAAACCAAACCCAGTCATACTTGAAAGAGTAAGTTTGAACGTTGCATGGCGTCGTTTTGCAGAGAATCTCAACTTGAGCTGAATTCATGCGTGGTGACAATTACGGTAATATCGTGTTTAACCTTTGGATCCGTACAAGATTCACTTATTGTACAGCTGCTCAGGATTTTAGTATGCCAAACTTCACTGATTTTCACGGAGGAAGCTGAGTTTTGACCTTTGAAAGGTTGCGGATGGCATGCAATGGTGAACGAAACCAGGATCAATTTAGACGAGTTTACAAACAATTGAGATTTCCTCTCGCTTCGTGACGGTTCGCTGGACAGAAACTAGCATGAGCTAACGAGAATGAAAGCAATATTTGACGTTTTGTTTCTTCGCATCGCTTTATTGCGAAAATCAAGTAAACTTTACGCAATCTAGTCTTCGTTGTTTTTTTCGCTCTCAAGCACTGGCCAGAAATACTTGACGAACACCGATTATCAAAACAGAGCCCCTATTTTTATAACGGTTTGTCTTTTATTTTAATTTTTGGGTAGTTAATATCTATACTATTTCGTCACATTAGAGCTCTAGTAATCTCAAACAGTAATGAATTTGTTAAAGTCAGTAAACCGAGGATTAATTTCATTATCTATTTGCTGCGATTTAACACATGAACCATTTTACACACAACTAACTTCGGTAACTATAACAACTTAATGTGATTCCAATACTGGGTACGGGTACCAAGGGAACTATTTGTTTTCACCAAAAAAAATGGAGCTTGTTCATACTATATCAGCTGCTTTCATCCTTGTCATTTTCAACGCTAATGTCAACAAACTAATTCTCTCTGGCAGCTCAGTTTCAGCTGCTGATAATGAACACATTACAACAAGTCTTTAGCTCCTTTAGCTCGGAAGGTAAAAATGAGAAAGGCACTTTTGTGGCAGTGTTTATCATCGAGTCATGAACGGCTGTCTATAGCCGTCTGGTTCCGCTAGAAGTCTAGACAGAGGTTCTAAACCTCAACTATATTAGTACGTATTCACCGTATTCGCTTAAATTGTACACATAGGTTAAACCGGATTTACTATTGCAAAATCAAGACTAGCCCATGGTTAAAGGAAAGTTCAGGTCTAAAAAAATTTCGAATATGATTTTACCTTCTCTCAGCATTACTAGACAAAACATAAAATTCGAAACATACAATTTAGTCCACACCGATAGCAAGAACATGGTGGTCACATTCTTGATTACGGNGCATTACTAGACAAAACATAAAATTCGAAACATACAATTTAGTCCACACCGATAGCAAGAACATGGTGGTCACATTCTTGATTACGGAGCTGCTTGTACGACAAACATTCAAATCTCGCCCCATTAAAAGTCCTCAACATTTTTCGTCAGATAATTTAAGAAAAAAATATGAGATAATTTTCACTACGTGTGGTTACTTCCAGAAAATTTAAGAGGGAAAGCACCAGCTTTCCATAACATCCTTTGGAGATTGATGGAGGATGATACCCTACGTAATTGTGACGAAATTGCGCCTAAATCCGCTCCAGAAGGTAAACTAATATAATATATAAATTAAGTACCTTGAAGTACATAAATTATTATGCGGTAGCCTGTGCTTTACGATAGCAAGTACGCCCATCGAATATTAACCCGAAGACAAGAAAGTGAGATACGCGGAGCCCACAGCGCTGGACGCGAACAGAAGAAAAACTCCCCACCAAGTTGCGAAACCAAAAATCCCCTTGAAAACCACAGCGTTGAAAACCTATAGCAACGAAGCAATGTCAAATCGATCAGTCTCATACTTACAGGCGCAACAAATATAAGATGTCAAATAAGTAAAAGTAATTTTTTTACCTGCTTCAAAGACGCAAGAGTGATGAGCCAGTGTTCCGCTGCTGGTTTTATGGAGTCATTTTCAGGCAAAAACGACGCTGGAGTTGTACCATCGGCGGCACTAACATCAATACCGTATACCTTTGACCATGAACCCATCCAGGAGGCACCTCCTGCAAGTTTGAAACAGTTGAACATGAAAAACTAAACGCTGAATTCGAATTTTTAAACTTAAGGACTACCATCAGTAACAAATTTGCCCAAACATAATTCCATACTTACCTAATGTTTTGTACAAAAGTGCGCAATGCAGACATAGAAGTACTGGTGCAATGTACTGGAGTGCCACCATGCATAGCAGATAAAATATACCCGCGACCTAGACATACAACATAAGCAATGATTTTTTGAATCAGTTCATCTCAAATGCTGATACGTAAGTTGCGATCATAAAAAAATCTTACCTTTTTCTGAATTTGAGTGTTTGTTGTACGTCCTGCTTCCGTTATTTGCTCATTCAACTTTGTCCTGCGCTATATTCAGATAGGCCTGAAGGTGCCATGGCATCAGAACGACACGAAGAATAACAAACGCAACTACTAAATATAATCTCATGGAGTCAAACGTCTCATCGGTCATTCTATGGAGTTCAAGACGACTAATTGAAGAACCATTAACGCATCAATAAGTCTAAACCTTTAGAAAAAAAGTTCACAAAAAAATCGACTTACAAGGTGACGTCCATCTTTCCCGATAGGAGTCGCAGTAAACATTTCTCTTCCAATCGGTTTGACCCACAACAATGCAAGTAGAAACGGCAATATGTAGTTGATATTGATGAAGCACTTCAATAGCAATCTTCCCTCGCAGTATCTGCAATTCAGTTAGCAGTAAATCTTTGTAATTTCGCCTCGATTTAATTGAATGTCTTTTAACAACAACAAGGCTTGTGCCATGTCCTCCCACGTAATTATTACATCTTGAGGTATGCTTACCTTAACGTGTCCCAAAACATTTTACTCATTCGTATTCCGGGGAATGTAAAAAATGACCCCAGTACGGCACAGGCGACAGCAATAATGAACTTTACAATCAGTTTCGATACTGGTCCGCTGTTATTAATAATAAAGTAGTACACGCATTATTACAAGCTGATAGTATTTTGGTACACCCGCAATGTCTAACTGCCATTACCTGGACGGTAATCCTTGGGTCTTGAGAAACGCCGAAGCATTCTCGTAAAAGCTTTGATAGGCAGGATCTACGCCTACTTCTAGTGTTTCTTCTTTGAGAATTAAAATAACCATGGCAACCAACAAGTATACCAAGCCCATACACATACACATTGAACGTTCGCCCATGACTTCATCACCACGGAAGTACACAGCTGTAAGCGACACCAGCACACGCCTGCAAATGAAAGTATTTATTACGAGAACTTCCATCGTTCGTTAATATATAACGGAATCATGACGCATGAAATGCTTGTATATTAGGCTAAAAGATGTACAATTTCAGCCAGCAAAAAGGTTAAAATGATTCACTTACAAGCACAAAAATAAGCTCAAGAGGCACCAAAACACTGACAAATTCATTTCGTTAGTCGGTTGCAGCAAACCATAGTAGACCTGTGAAGTAAACCGCGTAAAATATATTAT
>VRMD01003378.1:0-11064 GCA_009872375.1 Sminthurides bifidus | reverse complement strand
TATTTTTGAAACGATTTCAGGCTGGTGTACAAGGAAGCTGTGATGGGGAGAATTGCGTGAGCGCTCTTGAATTGAAACATCGGATCGAAGATAGCGCAAGTCTGCGGAAGGAATCGAAGGAGAAAGATGAACAGATAGTCTTTATGAAGCTTCAGTTGGACCAGTTGCAGAAGGCACAGGAAACGCAAGATGAGAAAAAAGAAAACCAAACACAAGAGCTGAAGGAGCGTATCAAGATGTTGGAACGAAAGCTGGAAATGACTGAAATGGATTCTCAGCAGATTGAAACCAGAATTGCAGTAGAAGTTTCCCAAAGACTGAACGAAGAGGTCAGCAAGCGTACTGTCTCATTGAATACTGCAATTGACGAACTGCATCAGAAACTTCGGGTACTATCTGCGCAAAGATCGGATTCTGCTTCAAGCGGTGCTGTAGCTCATTTGGAAAGAGCTCTGAAACAAAAGGAAACTGAAATCGGCACATTAAATCAATTGCTGAGAGAAAAGGATAGTGCATTAGAGGATGCCGTGAATGTTGTGGAAGCCTACAAATATCAATATGAAGAGGATGCTCGCCTTATTAACGAGCTGCAGACGAAGCTAACTTCTAAGTCGAAGGAATTCTCTATAAATGGAATTTCGCCTGGTACTGAAACAGCTCTCACGCTAGAAAATGGTAAGAGAACGAATTTTAGAGCTTGCAGGCTCATGAAATGTGAAGTTGCTCAAAGTCATTGGTTGTGGCTTATTTCTGGATTTTTTTGCAGTTCAAATTTCCATGGAAAGTGCCCTTTCGAAGTTTTTAGGCCGTAGCAACCAGCGGCCGTACAATCCTAATAAGCAGCAATTGCATCGGAGCTCTAGTTCAATCAGCCGTAAAGCTCCCTCGAAAGGTCGCGCAGATGCTGGCTCGGGTCGTCTGGAACCGTCAAAGGGACTTCCCAATTTGTGGAGCAGTCGGCAGGTGCAAAAAATTGATCCACTGTTAACTCCAGGGGCTTACAAAACTTTCAGCGAAGGTGTTCAGAAGAAATTGGATCGGGACATGAGCGAAATTAATGGAAATGTCCGTAAAGGAATGGATCTTCTTGGGCTCATGCAGAGTACCCCCAAGTATAAGACACCAAATGTCTCCTAAGACCGTGACCACCAGTACGGAAATCACTAAAGCGAACCCATTAAATGCATCCAAGGGGCCCGGTTTACCTTTTAGAGTACCTCTGAAGAATGATTTGGGAACGTTTGCAGACTCGTTTCGTTCAATGCCTTCGAACGGGAAAAAGTTTCCAACTAATCTAATTGGACATGTGAGCCGGCATATGTTTCCATTGTAATTTATGAACTTGAGGGGTAATATTTAAATTCGTATCGTAAGTATAAAGGTCGCTCTGATTTTCACTTTCACAGAGCAAAAGTACGACATCGCTTGAGCGCAGTTTTCCTACTCGTAAGGCGCCCCACGAAGAATGTACTGACGTGGTGCAAAATTTGTCACCAAAGGAGGTTTTTGTGGTACGGAATCTTGCTTCAGTATTCATTTTCCTTCATTTAAGAAAATAATGTAAAAGGAATCCAAAATGCCTTTTCTGTTTTCAGCTTATAATTACCTCCGCAAAGCTGAATTTCATGAATTCAGCGCCATCAGAACCAACTGTGCTCGAAAAGTTGCTTATGAGCAAAAGTTTGCTTGGGACAAAACCCGTTACTCGAACCCACCACGGCGTTGTCAACGTACCAGTCAATCGCCAACTCTACCAAGTGTATGCTCTTGTTTTACTTCTGCAAAATTTTATTTCTTCTTCTTAATCAGCACTTCATGTATTAATAGATTTATAAATGGCAATTTTAATGTTGCTCTTACCCATTGTAGAGTTTAGTTCAAATAATGTTTTGTTATTACTTGCGCAGTGGCGTCACGTTGAGTCTGGAGGTACAGGCTGAACAGCAATGGGTTGTAAAGAGCTTTCAAATCTGCTTTCCGAAATTACGCAGCACAGATTCTATTAAAAGCTTCGGACAATGCTTCGCATGCCTTAAATTTTGCAGCGGTGGTAAGAGCTTTCAAATCTGCTTTCCGAAATTACGCAGCACAGATTCTATTCAAAGCTTCGGACAATGCTTCGCATGCCTCAAATTTTGCAGCGGTGGTGATAATGATGGTGCCCCCAGCTTCTTTAAAAGTGAGTAACTTTTCGTTTTAAACCGTTATCTTTTAGAGTTCCGGTCAGTTTTTTAATCATCTTCAACACCTGCTTCTTCATTTTGTTCCAGCCTTTGAATTCGTTGCACAACAGGGTACATGCTCTGAGGCTGCTGTATTTCACCAGGGTTGTAAAAATGCAACCTACATTTTCGTGAGAGAAGCACTCGACGACTGATCTTGTAATCCATTACCAAACCTGTCAAGACATTCCTCCGAGTGTTGAGATTGATTTACACTTGCTGACACAAGAGGCCCTCTCGGATAATGCTCAACGTATCGAAGAGAAACGTATACAGCAGTGTAAGCTATTTAAGGAAGAATCGCACTCTAACTGTCCTGAGATCAAACTTATTTTGAAGAATTCGAAGAAAGAGTTTGCTAAAGCTTGTCCACACTTATTCCTGGGTAAGTATTGTTGGACGCGGTCTTTCTAAAGACAGTTACAATCCTATGAAAGATATTGAAGAATTTTTCTGAATGGATATTTTTATTTCAGAATTTGCCCCGATTATGAATGCTCTTTGGCTCCAAAGCATGTTCGATGGCAGTAAGAAGACGGAAGTAGCTGTTCCAGATAGATTCTGAAGATGTCCTGGGAGATTTCTGTGATTTCTGTTACGGAGAGCCACTTGCTCGTGATCAAAGCAAATTAATGCTTTTACTGGAGTTTGCCCTGGAATTCTTTGTCGCTGACTTGGCACAGATGTGTGTTGAGAGCTTAAGTCCCCCCAACGGTCGTTAGAAATGCAGCAGTCTGTAGTGCAAAACTCCGCGCAATCACTGGATTTTAATGCTCCAGTGGCCATTAGTGATGCAATATTTCCATTGCAATGACTGAAGTAACTGAAGATACCTACCTTTATTGTTTATAATTGGACTAAGAATGTGTTCAGCTTTTTATGAATTTTATATTTTGAATTTAATCTTGTTCTAACCTGTCTATTCTGAATGAGTTTCCCTGCCCAAAGTCTCGAAATTTGTACAAGCCCTTCGAACACTTCGAAGATGTAAGTGTCTTTGCTGATTCCGTTCGGTAGATTTTGACCAACATCAGTATCTAATTGTGTTGCGATCTTGTAATTTCTACGGCTAGACTAGGTCAGTAGTCATTTCACAACTTATCTGTAGGACTTTTAGTACCCACAGTAGGCCAATGTGTACATCAAAGGAATTGTACGGGAATGTTTAGTGAAATGTATAGCGTATAAAATGAAAAACTGTCCTCGGTTTCGCAAGAAGTGTAGCTGTATAGCATTCATGTTACGAAAACACCACCTTGTTTTCACCTTTGCAAGTATAAAGTCATCTCAACTTAATCTTGAAAGAAGCTTGTACTAGGCTACGCATCAAACTAATGATGAGTCTGTCGTGGCATCTGTACTAGGTTAACTTTTGCGAAATTCTCATGCTTGTCTCAAATTAGCTTCTTATCTGCTTCCATCTTGAAGTCTGTACTTCCCTACGTCTCAGTGTAGAAATTCCCATTTCCTCTATTTTTCGACCAAGTTTACGACTTCTCGTCCCTGAACTTCATTTTCGTCCTCTCGTCAGATAGCTGAGCTGAAAGTTCACCTGGTCGAGATAAATTGTGTGATCAAAACCAAATGAAACCATCACAGTACCTTCTATCCGTCAACAAAGTTATGCATGACTTGTGTATTTGATTTCTTTCCAAAGAGACTGCATCCACACAAATTTTTTATTAGTCTTGTACTCGAATACTTCAAGTCGTTAAACTGCAACATTCCATCATGCATAACTTTACTTTACTTCCCATACCTAAAAATTTTATGCTAAAACAGTAACACAGAGAAGGCGGACCAGGAAACCAACTGCAGTAGCAGTCACATCTCTGGTACTCTTTCAGCTGCTCGGTCATGTCAGGGATACTCATTTACGTTGATATTTGTTCGTTGAAAGGATAGTGATAATAGTGCTTCCAGTTAATTAATACCGAACCGTGAGCCGTGCTAATTGCCCTTATTAGTGTTGATCACATTGATTTCGGTAAATATGCCTCATCCTGTTCAACTTCTAGGGATAGGACTACCTCAGCTTCTAATGACTTTTGCATTAGCATCAGCAGTGCCATACCCATACAGGCAAAGAATGCCCGTCGTACACGAAGATTGTGACAGGTACGAAGTTCTACTTTACGGTCCTGGACCTGGACCCTCAGACCCGGGGATGAAGCGGATGCATTCTTCCCATCCCGATCATTTAAGAGCTGAAGACAGAAGCTACAGGTATCCAGAAAACGATAGGCACAGGACAAGCTATCGTCAACACCCAAATGATTACGAAAGGCCGCCACCCGCAGACCTCAACTACAACGTTTACAACTACCCAGCCTCTACCTATTACAATCCGGGCTGCTGCGGTTCCGACTGGTCAAAACCTGACACGGAACGACCTCGTGACCGAATTGAAGTTAGAGACGGCTATAACTATTACAATTTCCGAAGAAACTATTTACCAGAAAGTCAGGCCGTCAGACCCACCTGCTCTCCGACCATATGCGCCATTGCCACCTACCAGTGGCCCGGAACCAAAAACTCCGGCATACGATCCATTCAATTTGAACAAGAACTATCGTCCACAACAACCCAGTCCAGCTTACCCAGGTTCACAAACCGTAACGCCCCTCGGCAGCAGACACACACCAAATGAAATTACCGTTTCTAGTCGTGTCACCATACCAGGAACTGCCACCGTAGTGACCACTGCCTCAGTGCATGATAAGGATCGTGAAACGACCTCCACAACCATGACTATACGCGACCCGGAAGTAAGTACGACCGTATTCATGACGACCACGACAACGATGGAACCACCTGTCGAGAACTCAGTGACCGCTCCAGCAACTTTGATTCCAGAAATCCTGAGAGGAAAGCTGGCGAATTTCATGCCCGTGACAGGATTTCATAGCGTGCAAAATCCCAGCCCTGTTCCAGTGAACCCGGTGCAGAGCAAATGGCCTGATTTCAGCCGACGGTGTGAGAGCTACTTCGATTGCGACTTCCGGCCACCAGGAGGGAATTATTCATCCACAAGTGCGGAATCCTCTGCTACGACCTGGTTTCTTTGTGACGGCAAATTTTGCATTTGCGAACTTTTTGGAGGCGCAAGAGATGATCTTGCAAAATGGAGAGTAAAGTGGTCCAAGAAAAGTAGTCAATGCATTGCCGATACAGACGGGCCTTGTGGCCATACCGATGGTCTGACCATCTTTTGCGAGCCGGGATACCAGTGCATTAACAACAGTTGCAGCAAACCTGGACAGAAGAAGCCGAAACCACCGTCCAAAGATGAGGGGGAAAATGTTAACAACACAAGTAATTGTGAAGGGAAATTGAGCATTTTTTCACTCTTGTTTTTCCCACATCACTATCGTGAATGCCATCGTTAATCACAGCATGAATGCTGCCACTGGAACGGCTAATAGAAGCCAGCCGTTGATGTTACATTAGATGTTTTTGTTTCCTAAACGTTTGGCTATCTTATTAGTAAAGTTGATGTCTCCCACTCCCATAGCTCTACTCTGGCTCAATGTAGTATCATGTCGTATTTTTCAGAGTGAATAAAGTTTGACTGGTTACTGTGTGAAAAGGGAAGCTTTTTCATGAACGGCATAACTTCTCAAGATGGAAATAAACGTTTGTGGGCGTCGCATTACAAGTACAGCCTTGCGGGAGCGTTTGAATCCGCGGTTGATGGAAGAAAATTTGCTTTTCAAAACATACACTTTTAAAGAGAGAAAATAATCCCTGTAATTTAATTTTTACAAAACTTTTTCCTTTATAATTTACATTTATCTACTAAGCTAACTTCCGTTATTCACCTTGCATCTTTATTACTAACCTACAAATCGTTGTCTTCAGGCCTCGCTGTAACATCGCTGTGTCCAAAAATTTTACTCGCAAAATGAGCGATTCCTTGCCATCACTGGATGATGAGGACCCCGCGGCCTCCCCCCGTTCGAATTCCACACCACACGATAAAGCAGCAGAACACCGAGCTGATCGAATCTATCGACCATCCAATTCCCTCGACATGGAGATAACGAACCCCAATTCGTCAGTTGAGTACCCAGCATTTGATGATAGCTCGGAGCTAGTTTCACCAAAACCGTCCATGATCGTTAACTCAAGCAGAGACAGCGACCCAGTCTTTGACGTTAGCGTTGCATTTGCTCAGCGAAGCGAAGTCTTGGATAGAGAAGCGAACAGTGAAGACAACACTCCGCTTGAGCTTGGAAGAAACCTAGGGACCAGGTCCTCAACCAAGTCCAGTTGGAATGACACTCCGGATTTGATTCGGGACGCAGTTTCTTCACAAAATGTCAATCCTTCGTCCCTTCAAAGTGTGTCAGAGGACAAACTGCAGACGGATGAACACCTTCGTCAAGTAATTCACAAGCTCAATGCGGAAGATTATGTGCCCAGTGTTCCAGATGACCCTAACGTGATGGAGACAGCCTTGAACGACGTGCGGCACTACAGGTCATTGATTCTCAGTAATAACATGAGAGTCCTGCTGGTCAGCGACCCGAATGGTTTGGAATCAGTGGCGGCGCTATCAGTAAATGCTGGTGGGTTACATGCGGCACTACAGGTCATTGATTCTCAGTAATAACATGAGAGTCCTGCTGGTCAGCGACCCGAATGGTTTGGAATCAGTGGCGGCGCTATCAGTAAATGCTGGTGGGTAAAAAGTTCTAGTTGTCCCTTTGTAAATAAGTGTAGTTACATGATTATTTGGAAAGCTGAAGCCGCTATTGAGATTATTGATTGAAACAGAGGAATAATCCTTTCCTCAGATTATTTGGTCCTTTGATCCCCAGGTTACATGATGGATCCGCCTTCTCTCCAGGGAATGGCCCATTTTTTAGCCCATGCTTTATTCTCTTCAGAGCTCGACGCCTCAGGCTTAGGCTCCAAGAACTTGAATGAAAATCCTGACGTCTTCCATATGAAAACGGTTGCGGATTCTACAATCTTCTCTTTTGCAACGACTTCCACCAAATTCTTTCAGCAGCTGAAAACGTGAGAGACACTTCTAAAGTTATTTTTAACTTAAACAGTTCAGTTTGAGCACTCCTTGCTGAAACACAATACGAATTGCAGTTTTGTAATATTGTCAGTTTTTGTAAGATTTCATGATTTCAGATTAGAACAATGCATTGCAAATCCAATGATAACAACTGAATCTGTGAACCGGGCGATTGACTGCATCCAAAGCGAGCTAAAGGCTCGTATCTTTGATGACCGGGAACGGAGCCATTGTCTTGATAAGTTTTTATGCAAATCGAGTCATCCTTACAGTCATAGGAATTATGGTTAGTAAATGCAATTCATTCATGTTATCATATTGGAAAATGAAAGTGAAAGGAGTTGCCTACCTCTTGTGTCTGTTTGCAGGACTTCATCGCCTACGAAAGACCGGAGCCGATCATACTGAATTGATTCAAGACGCTTTGAAGTTTTACCAAGCCCATTATTCTGCCAATAGGATGGATCTGGTCATAATAGGGCAACAAGAAATGAATGAGCTGGAAGAGTTTGTCGTCTCTACGTTTTCATCATTTAGAAATCGGAATGTTCCGTTTTTGTCCTGGAAAGAGTACCCTTACGGGCCTCAGCAGCTGTGCACCAAGATTGAAATTGTGGCAGTAAAGAACACAAGATTCTTGCAACTGGTTTTTCCCATGCCAGACTTATCTGGAGTTTACAAAAGTGGAGTGAGTTCTTTTCTGACTGTTGTATCAAGTTTCCATAAATCCGAATCGGCTGACAGTCAAGTGCATTATGATTGAAACTTGAATCACTCGAAATTAATTCAGGTGACACAGTACATGTCTTGGATGCTCACACACGAACACCCCGGAGGTCTAATGGCCCATCTGCGAGCCAATCATTGGGCAACGGCCATTTCCGCTTACTATGAAAGACCTGCACCGGAGTTTGGGTTCTTCAAGATTGACATCACCATCACTGCACACGGTTTTACCAACTTGTATTCAGTCGTTCTGAGCTGTTTTCAGGTATTTGTCAATTTACGCTCTCAGGTAATAAATGATGAATACATGACACTTGATGGTGACATCAGTAAAGATGTTGTGAATCTTAAACTACTTGGACACAGTACCTGGAGCTTCTCAGAATTTCAGGCCCGCAACGATGGGCATGGAGTCAGGTTAAGCAGCTTGAAGATGTGAAGCTAATGTACGGTGATGGCGAAACCGGGTCGTCTATTGAATTTGCGGAAGACCTTGTCACATCTTCAAAAGTAAGAGAAAATGGGGTACTGTGAGATTAGTTTGAGTTAATCCTATGCATACATCATTGAAGGACTAACGGGTAAACATCTATAATGTTTCTGCTTTCAGTTTTATCCGTTTTATCACGTGGTGCTTGGCAAGCATATTGTGAGAGAATATGTGCCTCGGTCACATTCAAGCATTTGTGAATGCTTTACTTCCTTCAAATCTGCGGTACGTGCACTTCTACATATTAACTGCTCATATTTCATCAGCACGTCGGCATTTGAGCTTGATTAATGAAAGCTTATGCAATGAGGTATGCTTAGCGCAGCGCAAATGAACGTTTTCCATTTCAGAATGTTTGTTACAGCAAAAGAGAACCTCAACATAGTCAATGAGACAGAGGAGCTTATGGGGGTCAAGTACAAGTACACGAAGCTAAGCAAGGCCAGACTGAAGGTAAGAAAATTAAATTTTTAACATAGTTGAGATATTTTGCTTGAAGCATCGTTAGTTACTGGCGCAAAATAAAAGCCCGAATGTTGCCAATGGCTGCTGACTGACGATCATGTAAATGGTCTGCTTTTGTGCAGAAGTGGTCGGATCCTGAAGTCCCCGAACATTTCGCATTGCCTCAGCCGAATCTATTTGTGCCGCAAAAATTAGTTGTTAAAGACATGCAGGTGAGACAAGAAATCTTCAAAACCAAAACTACTCATTCCATCTTCCATCTGTGGATTTTATGAATGCACTAAATTGCTTTTATTTTGAATGGAGTTTGATGCAGGGATACCGCAGCTAATAGATCAAACATTGACGTACGACATCTGGTACACGAACCGTCGAACGAAGGACCAAAAACCCACTGCGGCAATAGTTTTGGCACTACTCAGGTAATTTACTGTTTCAATATGAGACAAATAAAATTTTCGCATCAGAAAGAAAAGATCCAAGGGCATTGGCATGCATCGGAGGTAACTAACAGCCAGATTTTCATGCTCACTAGTGCATTACCCACACAGTCTGCTCGTAATATGATCGGCACGCTGGTCATTGTAAACATGCTGGGGAATATCCTGCGGCCAACTTCTTATGATGCCAAGGCGGCAGGCATCAACCATAAGTTTGAAGCCCACATCTCCGGTTTAACAGTGAGTCCTGCGCTGTTGGTGAAATTACCAGCATTTTTAAGATGGATCGTGTTTCTTTTCCTTGCTCGTCAGATTTTGGCCGAAATTGCTTGATAAGATGGCTTACCATGTCTCGATTCAGATCACCATCCATGGCTACAATGACAAATTGGACAAGTATCTGGAAGCGGTGGTGGAAACGTTGATGCAAATTCCTTCCATTGGGATCGTGGCCGCCCACTTCTCCACTGCTCAGACTGAGTTGGTGAAAGTTCTTAAGGGTTGGCACACCGAAGAACCGTTTGAGCAGGCGCTTCAGCTGGTTCATCAGGTGCTGAACAAAAATTCATGGAATCCAGCCAACCTGCTCAAGTCGCTTCATGGTTCGTTATTCTTGTGACAGTAGAAACCTACCCAGGACCAGGATTCTACATTCTTTATCTAGATGTTTTCAATTCTGAATAATTTCGATTGATGTATATATGAAACGAAACTATCTGTTTTTGAAGCTTGAGACTTTTCTCCGCAGATGAGGAATTCACAGCTAGTTGGTTTTCTACTTTTGCCAAGCAATTTGTCCAACAGTTAAAAGTCGTTTGGCTGTTTGTGGGCAACTTAACTGAAGAAGTGAGACTCAGCATCCTTAATTACAAACTACAACCATTCCATACTACAAGTGTAATGAAGAGTGCTCTTGTTAACGATCGACTTACTGATGTTTGTCTTCACGTTCTGTAGGAAGCAGATGACATAGCTATTAACTGTATGCCAAAGTTCGGACAACTGGACCCACCAAATGGGGCGCAGATTTCTCCCTTTCATTTTCAGCCACCAACTTTAGCTTCTAGTGAGGAATAAGTAGAGAAGAAGTAATTTATTCAGAGAGAGATTTCACATTCAACAGTTAAGCAGACATTTCAGCTTTGATTTTTTTATTTATAGATGTGGCCACCGTTATCAAAGCAGAGCATAAGGCCCACACGCAGTCAGCATGCCTTATACTATTTCAAGTCGGAGAAGGTGGACCCAAAGATTGTGTCAGAGCCGAGATGCTGTGCCAAATGCTTCAAGTAGCCGCCAAAGCCACGGAAAATGACAAAGGTCACAGGATTCAAGCAGGAACGAAACTCATGGCAGGCTTTTCCTCCATTTTCGTTTCCGTTCAAGATGAATTAGCACCGGTCATACTGGAGTCCTGGTTGGAGGAGTTTCTAATCAACTTTAGGGTAAGTAGAGCTTGTAGCAGGAACTTTTTTGCAAGATGTGTGAGTATGCATTGTGAGATGATTTCGTTAACGTTACGTGTGTTCTACCTTGCCTTTCATTAGTCGTTCCTTCGCGTAACCTATTCACACCATCCAGAGTTTGCCAAATTCATAAGAAATTTTAAGCGGAACAAGATGTACGATCTAAAAGCCGTGAAAGATGATAGCATTGCTAGAGCCTTTTTAGATGAGATTGTTGCAGGCA
>VRMD01003377.1:0-11064 GCA_009872375.1 Sminthurides bifidus | reverse complement strand
GTGATCCCCGATCAGAAATCAAAAAGCACCTTGACTGTCATGTAACCATTCCTAACGAACAGAATCTAAAATTATTGGACCTGACCAGCTTGCGTTTCATGCATAGTCTACCAGTTCCAATTTTTCATAGCCACTGTTTCACGTAAGAAGGACAAGCTTTCTTTGATGCGATCAACTGGAAAGAGTTGAGTCCAGTCAGCAAGAATTGCACGTCCTCAATTACTCATCCTGAAGTCCAAATACCACAAGATTCCTGGTAAATGATGACTACTCTTATTGTTCAGCTTTGCCTCGCGTAGTGGTCGGTGGCCCTGGTGCCTGATTGCCTCATTCTGGCTCTGGTTACGGGACATCTTAAGCTTGTGCTTTTTCTCTTGTAGTAAAAGCTAACTAGCTAGTCAACGTTTCAGCTACGCAATTCTCATGGCTTCCTTCCCAGCTTGTTCAAAACCAATACAGTTTAAACGGAGGGAATGCGCCAGGCACTTCCAAGCTGGTAATCAGGAAAATAGTTTCCCACGAAATCTAATGATGCTCCGACATTTTTTGCGCGCATTTTTACACAAAACCTCATCTTTTGATGAGTCTCGGGGTTCGGAGAGGGCATTTGCTTATTTGCATATAATAAGCTCATGATTTTCAGGCACAAGTACTCGATACATGAGTACGTATTGTAAAAGCTACTGTTTCATATGAGTCACTATCAAATCACATGCATTCGTACCTGCATGTACCCACCTTCCGTACGTTAACAATCAGTAGCTTTCGCAATCAAGTCAATGTTCGTCACCACGTTCACACTTATTATTCCTTCCCGAAAGCTTCAACTATTGTAGGCTTCAAGTTAATGAAAACCATGTAATCTTGTAAACTCTTAATTGAATCAAATCTTGGTGGCCTTAATCGCATTTACAGGACAATAACCGAGCACATAGGACCTACACAAACGTTCGGATTCGGTTCTTATGCGTAAACTTACATTTAGCTCTTGTGCTAACTAAAATCAAGATGCTAGTTCTTGAACTATTCTTAATCGATTCGAACTATGGTAACAAGATTGAGGAGTGGGGTTATTATACTGTCATCACATGTCGCTTTCATGCTATAGCCACGTGGAATCTACAGCAAACGTTTTGCGGTATCGGTCGGCAATTGAATCTTTCACGTTCTGAGCTTAAGGGTCTGCATGCGTATGTACTCCCCTACAGCCGATGATTACTATTTGGTTGGCCTGCGATAATGTTCATACAAATATACTAGTTCTGTCCTACTTTTACCGGTTTAATTATTTCCACATGCATAATAATACTGACATAATTTGGCTGCCATAAAGAAGAGACAAAGCGGCAAGCATAAGTATCTCTCAACTCGACCTTACTGAATCCTGACTTGCGGAAGAGTCATGCTTAGAAAGACCGTCACTGACAGCCACTCTTTAAGATTTGTCACACTAGCGAACGACTGCTCATAAATCAAGTCCTGTTTTCAAAACCGATCATGTGCCATTACTGGCTTAAGTGAAAAATCTTAACAGCTCAGCTGAAACAACAAGTGGAAAAAAAGTGCAAATTACCTGCAAATCCGGCGTGGGTAAGTGAGAGTAGAAGTAAGGAGAAAATAAGGTTATTCCTACGGATGGCCGAATTCCGTTGCACCAATAAAAACTTTCGTTGCGCCATAAAAAATTTCATTTGCAGTTCCCAGTAAATATTACGAACTGTCCAACCTACTCGTCACCCTCCGAAACAACCGAAGCCAGCCCAAAGATTTTTCACGGAATTTTCTCACATAGTATATCATCACAGTCTTCCAAATCCTCCGCACTTCTGTCGTCCCCAATCGACTTGCAAACAGTACTTGAATGTCACGCAATCATTTTACACTCTTCCGAACTACACCTCCTTATTACTTCCCGAGATAACCTTCTTGAACAGTTTTAATTTCTTTCTCTCGGTCCAACGGCTTTCTTGTCACCCCTTTCCCTTGCGCTTTATCCATCTGAGTTGCAGAAGGGACACTCCACAGAGTTCCATCTGCTTCACCACCGCCTTACTTCCAGCTCCAGTCTTGGCATCATTCTCTTTCTGCACAACCTCCGCCCCTTCCTCCTTCACTGCCAAGTCAAGCTAGTTAAGCTCAAATCCTTTTTCTGACGTTTTCACTCATTCAGGGTAGAACGGACGAAGACGATGAGCTTTCCAAAGATTACCTCCACGGCCCACGGGGCGACCGTTCCTGAAAGAAAAAATAATAATAAAACTCTCAAAACAACCAAATATCATTACTGATTTTACGGTATTTTTATTTCAACTGTGAAAAAAACTCTACGTCATTACTTAGAATTCAGTAACAGGGTAAGTGAACTTTGAGANAGTGAACTTTGAGACGTGCGATCTACCACAACCGACCATACTAACGCCGGGCAAGCATGCCACCATATTACGATGCTATTACCACGGCTGCAATAACACTGACCTATTGCGAACGAGTCTATATTTTCCCAACTGCTTTTCGCCTACAAGCCTAAAGCGAATTTGGAACATCATGGATTCAGCACAGGCGGAAAGGATAGGTTTCTAAAAAGGAAATTTCAAATTTCCAAGTCTCGGAAGAGAACACAAAACACTTCGGTAGATCCTGTTTCAAGGAACACAAGTAGCTTAGCTTAAGTCATACACTGAACTAAAAGAGCATTACAGATCCTTATTCCCCGCAATGGATCACCCAAATGCAGTGACGCGAGTCAACTAAAGAAGCGATGCTCGACTTTAAACTGTGACTATCACGAGCAAGCTTAGTCCGCATGGTTGTTAAGATAACTGTAATTAATTAGAACGCAATCAGTTCATATGTCACCGCTAATGCTGCGAAGCGAAGAGATCAAGTCGTGCTACAGTGACACCAGCACCAATAACAAGCATAACCTTCACGGCATTCTACATTATACGAAGTGTGACCTCTGAACGATTTGCAATATTCTCTCAGATCACAGCACGTGATCAGAGCAAGGGGAATAACGATTAGAAAATCTTTCTAGCTTTAGGATTTTCCAGCACTACTATCACTAACTATTGAACTGTACATTCACTACTACTATTTTCGGAGGGAATTTTATCGCAATCTCGTCTCTCTTATTTGTTTCTGTCCTCTAAAATTGTTCACGCTTCATTTGCCACTAGAACCAATATCAAGTTTTAGCTAAAAGCCTGTTAGATTTATCAGGATTAAAAATGAGTTCATTCGATAACTTCAATTGACAAGTTTCATATCCCTACATTTCCTACACAAAGGCAAAAGGACCTGATTGCGGTTTCGCCAAATCCAGACTCAAAGCTATCGTTTTTAATTTACAATCCGTAAGCAATCTCCCTCACTATTGATGAAAGACATTTGTAAATAAATACTTCTAATCTCACACATAATCTCCTAAGAATAAACAATGTCACATTAATTTACGTCAACACGCTATCGGAATTTCAAATTAAAGATGTTTGAAATTTTTCCTCTACGCATTTACCATTTGTCAGCTATTTTAGTATCGAACTGTGACTCACGCTCAACTGGCTTTCAATATCAGCAAATACTTGATGATTCAATATTTAGAAAACACTCTCATCAACAAGTAATAATAATACGATTCAATAAATTGTACACTAATAAGAATAAGGGCATTTCAACACACAATTATTCTTACCTGCATTTGACAGTTTGAAGGTTACAAAATTTCGTTTAAAATTCGCAACTTCCCACTCTTCACAATATAAAATTCACGTTGTCATTTTCTGGAATCGTCCTGCAGTAGTGACACTGATTGTTTTTCAAATTCGCCATAGTTTTTGCGTTGACCTGAACTCGTCTTATCCTAAAGTACACACAATTACGTTAGCAGTGAGCAGAAACTTGAAGAGATGCGAATTCACTCTTTGGAAATAACTAATTACGAGTAACACTTTCTTAGCAGGCTATATTACATTTTAGTACACTGACACACGGAGTTAGCTGGAGGGTTAACTGAATTTCACTTATCGGTATGATTCGAATTGTTTGTTAAAACCATAAGAGTAGTTTTTGCGATGGTCCGTCTTCTACGATTTCTATCTTGTATCTCTTCTCCGTGTTCGCAACTTAAAAAGTGATGATGATCATAACAACGGGTAAACTTGTTGTCGTCGTTCTCTTCTTCTTCTTCCTATCTTCCGAGATGCTCCTTTCCATTCCGAGCAGCGTAAGCGTAGATCTTCAGTAGTATTCTCGTAGTAGTAGCTCAGGAGCAGGAGATCAGCCACTTTGAGTACTACAACAACAGTGGTATAACGCTCATCATCATCATCGGAGAATATTTCCCTTGGCCTGCTAGTTAACTGAATCCAGTCCCGAATGGTTTAGGGATTATACGCACATCTCTTACAGCACATACACAACTAACTAAAATATCTCATCTTGCTCCCTCATACTAGCGCAGAACTTCTTCTTCGCCTTCACGAAATCCTTAGGAAGCGCATTACCACCACCACAACCGAATATTTTCCTCCCGTAGTAGTAACAACAAAACTGCGTACAGCCAGCAACCCTCCTACTCTTGGGAATACTACGGATCTGCTCTTGAATTAAAGGAGAATTCCGTATGTACACCTGAGCCCAATAAGGCTATACGGCCCTCGCCAAATCATTGAAAACAAACCCCTTCAATCTGACAAACATCCACAGCGTTCAGTTCCCTGCTCTCAGTGTGTGTCTCTCGGTCTCTTTCTTTCTCGCTCCATAATCCAGTATCAGTATCAATGAGAACGCGAATCCAGAAAAACAGAACATACAACCGCATTACACTCTTTCACGCATTCTAGAGTAGCCTCTTGTGCTTCCATCAATGGTTTGCGAAAGAAAGGAGCTTCATACAGAACAAAACCCTATACTTCGTTCAGCTACACCGTGAATATATACATTACAGCCTGCAAAAAACCCTTAGAGTTCCAAATACCCTTTCGCACTTCCATACATTCCACCACAATTCGTTATAGTACATACAAGAGATTCGCGAATGTATGGGATCCGCACTTCGCTACCCTTCTTCTTCTACTTTTGGTACAGTGCGGCTCACGTGCACATCGGTCGGACCAGACCCTCTGCTCTGCCTCCTTACTCCGTGTACGGAAATTTCGCGACCAGCTAGCTCATAGACTTCACCAACGAGAACTTACTCACTGGCTTCGTATCCGTAACGTCGCAAATGCGTAGATGTGTAAGAGTCTGTGTACAAAGGCACAAATGTCAGTGAGCAAATCCCTCCATCCAAATGTTTACGATTTGAAGAGCGTGGATCGGAACGGAAGAGCAGCGACGCAGTTTCCTCTCTCCCTAAAATTTTGCCAAAAGTTCGCATCACTTCTCGCATCAGCGTTCTTCTACCGTTTTTCTCATTTCCTCAATTTGGCGAATCGTAGCTCCGACAAAACGTTCAGTAGATACGTTCAACGGATCCGTTCATCTCATACGTTTCACAGGCCTCATGCAGGAGCCCCCTTCCGTCCTTCTAAGAATACGAGAGTCCGCTCTGGCATTCAAATCTGCAAAGTGACAGAAGTAACCATTTATACAGCTCTTATGCCCAAAGGATGAGTTCCCAGGACTCATCTTATCATTGAAACCACTTGGATTAGCTACAAGACTCATTGCATTAGTTGATTAGCTCACATACTTCAGCAATACGATAAATGGATCCCAGCTCCGGAGATAGATAACGTTTTCTCTCATCTAATGGTGTATTTGCGCTCATTCATTGAATCTGTCCTGAGAGAAGTATCGGCATGATCGCAATAACTTGAACGATAACTTGTTGGTGTCGCCAGTGATTACCATAGCTGAAACTCATTTTAAATCCATGGGCTTAAATACGTTTGCAAGGAAAACCCCCTTCTATCTTATTCATTAGCTGGAAAAAGTTCGTCATTGTGAACCTTGAAACAGCGAAACTGCGCGCCACTTAAAATTTAGGGCTCATTTCGAACCGCGCCTAGAATTTCGTTTCAGATTTAGTTTAGAATACAATTACGTTTCTTAAGTGTCATTCCTCCCGCATAAGGCGACACTATGATGAAGAGGTGGAGTTGTATGGTTTCATCAAATGAACAGGATTGCAGAATTCACCCTCTATCCTGCTGCTCAATTCTTGGTTCAAAAATAGGCATTTAATGTACAAGATGTAAGACTTAAGGGGGACACTAAAAGATAAGATTCGAAACAAACAGCAAATAGAATCACGTAGGAGCCAAATGACCACGGGATAGTCAACTGTCATCCGATTCCAGCGAATCTGCTTCTAGGGCATCGTCCTTGTCGAATTCCGGGAATTCATAGTCAACTTTCCATATGCCTTTCCGGACGTTTTCCTCTACTGTTGGATTCATTCCTCCGTAGGACTGACGGGCGTAACAGAATCGTTCACAATGCATATAACTAGGGCATACAATGTACCGTGTTTTGCGGGCTTTTCTGAAATTGAAAGGCTGAGTTTACTATGGCTATTGCAACATCAGGCATCCACTGCAATGTTTCTTGCTTGGGATAGAAATTCCAGTTTCATTTGACTGTCACACAAATACCAAAATAGTAGCAGATTTTGACTCACCCTGAAGAGGGATCTGGATCTAATTTGATCTTCTTACTGGAACTTTCATCACCAAAGTATTCGCGATGCTTCTTCTCCGTCTTATCTTTATCTATCTGCTCTTTCGTCCTTTTCATAAACTGCACCAAAACAAATAAGCTTTTAGTGAATATTACATACGACACAGCTGGATTGGATTTCCTTAGCAGATCGGTCATAGGATGTGTTACAAAGTTAAGCAACAATTTTTTCTTACCTTTAATCCTAATACTCCTTTGCTCAACTTCATGTTGGTACTATGGCAGTGACTCTTAGGCAGAGATCTGGTATGGATATTTCCGCCTAAAATTTACAGAAAGTTAAGAACGCACTAAAGAAATATCGATTGGGCTACTTCAACGCCTGTAATAAATATTTCTGTAACTAACAAACTAATTGGTTGGCTTACCGTAATGACTTTTAAGTCGACAAATTTTCAATGACCAGATCAATTCCTCCACCACACCGCACCGTATTATTATTTTCCTCTTGATTCAAAATCGATCATGCTCTCTGGAGTGAGTGTAGTCCCAAAAACTGCAATCAAACGGTACATGGACCACAAGAAATAAAATGATTCAGAATATACAGTAGCTGTAAAAAATTCAAAGTCAAAATTGATCCTGATGCCTATTGCTATAAAACTCACCATCAAGAAATTCTTTTCTAACACTGAATTTTTTAAGAGACACGTGTTCATCAATTGCGGAAAATCATTAAAATTGCTCTGGTTTTAGGTGCAGTATGTATATGTAATGTAACACATATATCGTTTCGAAAAACAGGATTCTTCGCGCTGTTTTTAGTATTGAAGCATAGAGTCTTATGGCCGAAGTTTTGCTTCATGAATCAATAATTGCGTTTGTTATCCTGTATCGTAAACAACAATCGGTAGAAAAAATTTACAACGACATCATATATATCCTCTTAATTTTTTATTCGAAGGAAACTTACAGCATCAATCATTTAGAATTCATGTTTGTTGACATTGGAAGACTAATGTAGGTGATACATATGCGGAGATGGAAAAGCAACAACTGCTACGAAGCGAACTTACTTTCATACAACAACTGATTATTTGACACAAAAATAGCATAATGCTAGCGCTAACTTACGGCTAATTGCTCTAGCTTGATAACAATACAATTTTAAAGCATCCTAGCCAAGCCGACACGATTGAGCGTCTGATGGAAAACAATGAACTTACGATTTTCAGAGTAACCGTTAAAAACCATAATACGACTTAGCACCATTGACTTTCCGAAACAGAGTGAATATACCATTTCTCATCACAAATCAACAATCAAAACCAAACATGTAATACCTGAAGCGCAACATGTAACTAATAGTAATTTCAAACAAGAATACACTCCATCATACGTTGCGACTGACAGGGATTGGAAGAACGATGTCACATCACTCTACTTGTCATTTAAAATAGAAACGTAAGAAATGAAGGATTGGAAGCACATTGTGCATTGGAAGCCCACAGGAAATCGGTCAATTAACAAGTAGCACTAAGGTCGGTTCCATGCTCAGGAGGTCTATGATTACCTTCACAAGGTTTTCAGCACAGATTCAAGTTTTTCCAAAAACATGTTGGCATGTGCTGGTTGAAAGACCAGGCTTGGTCTCAAACGGATCGCATTAGCACCACAACCCCCAGCATTAACGCCTGCAATAAAATTTTTATAATGAAAAAAGCTCTCAAATTGCTTGAAAAGTCACTTGCTTACAAAAGCTTGCACATGCCTATTTTCTTCAATTCCGACAAGATTTTGTCTCGTAGCTCAGGTGTTGATGCATTCACAGCGCAAAAGGTCCCAAGTCCTCTGGAGGAGTTCAGCAGGTGTGGGTACTTGTTCTAAGATTAACAGATTAGGTGCGATAAGAAACCTGATCTAGTTCAGCAGTTTCAATTGCCGTGACATAATGCCAAACTTAATCTAGAGTCAATCCAAAAGTGCCAAAACTTACTTCAAAGTTCTTTAGACCGTCCAGAATAATCTTTCCGCTTTCCTGCACAACACTCAAGAGATTGTCACGCTTGATAACTTCAATGACTTTCTTCAACACCTGGACTTTGCTGGGCTCACCCATCCAGGTATTGAAAATCCGGTAAGACTGGTCCACTCTACAAAAACAAGAGCGGTATTCAATCCAATCAGCCGTAAACGTTTCTGAAAGACTTTTAGCAACGGATTTCATGCCTACCACATGCTAAATGATTTAACCGACTGGGCTTACTTGAGTTCCGGCAAATGATAGAATCCTCCTGTTTGCATCTTCTTACTGAACGTGACAACATCCGGTGGTGAAGGTAAGTTGAAATGTTCATAGCACCAGAACTTCCCAGTAGGTCCTCCTCCAGTTTGCACCTCATCAATTAATATTGCTGCCCCATGCTACAGAAGTTACAAAAATAGTTAGTCTATGGTCTATGGCTACATGCTCAATTCTAAAAGCGTTGACATCAAGCAGGAAATAACTGACCTTCTTGCAAACTTTTTGCAAACCTTGGAATAAATTCAGGTGAAGCATGATTATCACCACCCTCAGCTTGAATCGGTTCCACAATTACACCAGCCACCGGGTTGCCTTTCTTGTTCCATTGTTCAATCAGTTCTTCCACGTTTGCCAGACACCTTTTATCCTCTTCTTGATTTTCACGCACGTTACTCTCCAAGGGATATTTATACTGCGGAAACCGAGCAATTGGCCAGTCGAAAGCCGGAACGTCTAGCTTGTGAATAGCTTTCGTGTGTGTGCATGACAGGGAGCCTAAAGTACGGCCGTGGAATCCGCCTGAAGAAAATTGTTAAAGCTTTAGATTAGCAGTGCAATCTGTTAAAAATAGATAGGTCGCCACCTGTCATTAATGATGAACGTTTCTCCATAAGAAAACTGTAGTCGCACCATGGAATGATAAGATGGCCAAGTTCGGTGAGCCTGGGGGTTTATTAATCATGCAAGAAGTGTTTTCATCGTTGCTGAAATCGCTTCCTCCGCGCTGTTTCTTCCGGTACCACATGAAAATGGCCTTGAAAGCGTTTTCGTTAGAGCACGAGCCGCAAGCCATAGTGGTGATGTGGTGTAAACCTTGGGGTGCCACCTACAGTCATAGGAGAATTTGCGAATCAAGAAGTGCTGAACAGTTGTCTGTTGGGGCTTTGAGCTTGGGGTAGCTGAGAATTTGGAACGACTTTAATCTTGCATATAAACGCACTTACAGACAGAACGGAAGACTGTAGCTCTTCAATCCAGTGCGAACTTGGATACACGCCAAGAGCAGGTCGGTTGATCAATGTTTTCTAAATAAGTATCGTAAAAAGTCATCGTTATGATCTATTATGAGCATTCTATAATCAAAATCTAACGTTCTAGGGTCTCAATGACTTGGGTTTCTCACCACATGATATGGATCCTTAAACAAGTTCAAAAGTTCTGGATGATTGTAACCCAGGGGAATCGAAGAAATTTGTGTGTATACATCCAGGAGTACGTTCCCATCAACGTCCACAATGTAGTTGCCCAGACTTTTGTCGTAATCCACAAAATACTGCACGCTTGAACATTGCTACGTAGAAATACATGACCATTATAAGTTGTACTGTTCAAACTATAATGAACTCATCAACTATTAATCTTGAATTAATTTTAAATGGCCTGGTTACCTGGATTTCACTTAATTGCCGTAGCAAGTCCTGTGACTTCGGTCCAGGAATGGGTGTTTTTACAGATGGCGATTTGGGCTCACCCTGTACTGCCGTTGAGGCAAACCTGAGGGCTATAAAATAGAAGTCAAAATTACATCGATTTTTCTTTTGGTACAATTTTTTGATAGAATAATTTAAAACGCAGAAGTAACTGTTTATAGGCAGTTTTCAAACAAAAATATGGCCTTACCTCTCTGGAGTGCCGTGAACTGCTTGGTGGCCCTTGGAATAGTTAGCAAGGTTGCCATTCTAATTGTGTTATGAAAGCGCTAATATTACTTGGGAAAAGGTTATTACAGATGGTTGAGTCCCAAAAGTTTCGTTTCAACCTTCCTAGTAGAGTTCTTGAACTGGAAGATAACTAATCCTGACAAGATTATGTATTGTGCAAGAGATTTTGCCCCGAGTTTGCGAATCAGAAAAGCATAGTTTGCACAGCTAGGCGATCGTTGTCTCCAATCAAGCCCTATTAGGAAGACAGGACAATATGCGAGTTTACAAATAAGAATCTTGAATTTAAATTCAAGGTCTCCCAGTCACTACGCCTCTCCGTACGAGGAGTGAACTGGAGATCATTCTATCCAGCATCATACGATGCATCTCCTGTTGTGATCTCCAGCCCAGAATTCTTCCCTCAATCTTCCTGGAATGTTGCTGTATGGGGACTGCCTGAGCTCTGAAGCTGCCCCATGACCGTTTATGCTG